>JANIJG010023542.1:0-20088 GCA_024611175.1 Megaceryle torquata
TCCTGAACTTAGGATAAGCACTACTTAGCAACAACTAAAACAGCAGTGTGATATCAACATCCTTGTCACACTAAATCCGAAACACAGCATTGAACCAGCGTCTAGGGAGAAAATTAACTCTGTCCTAGCCCAAACCAGGACAGGGCTCAATTAACTGTGATATTTGTAGGAATTTAAGTTTTACAGCATTCTCTGCAAATCCCATCCAGATGCTGGTTGCCAAAGGCTGCTGTACGTGGAGGAGAGCATTCCCACTTGCCACGTCTCTCACTTGTACCCTGTTCCCATACAGCACAAAAATATGTAATCTAGTCTTTTGCATAGAGTCTTTTTATAGGCGTACTAAAAGTGGCATTAAAAATATAGGACTTAATATATCCTTCGCTGCAAATGCTGCTACATGTAATATTCATACTGTTCTAGAGTTCATGTGCACAGGTAAGGTGGGTAGCTCAAGAAGGCTGAAGCCTGCAGTGCACATTTTAATGGAAAGAACAAGAGGAACCCAGGGCAGAAGGGCTGTGGCATAAATTGACAGTCGTGGAAACTGAGATGACATTTCATGACATGATGTTGTAAAGTTAATAGAGTTAACCAGGTTTTATGTCTTTATCTACAATCACAGTTTCTGAAACAGGATATAGAGGGCTGATCTGAACCAGAACAGGAGCATGCTGGACTGGAGATGAAAAATGAGAGGTTCTGTGGCAGTTTGCATTTGCAGTGGCATAGATGTCCTTGAGGCTTTGGCCTGTGCTCCACATCTTGACAGAACACAAGAAAGGTTCACGTGTTTTTTTGAAAATGCTCAGGTTGAACCTCAGGAAAAAAAGAGCAGCTCAAAGTTCTATCTTCAGAGCTTGTTGGTGTCTTTGATTATAAAATAGGATAAAGTACTTCCTAGCCTTATTAAAGCCAATGTAAATAACTTCTTGATTCAGTAGAGTTGAATGTTACTTTATTTCCTTAATTCTTTGGATAACATTAATCACCTTCTTCCCCCAACAAAATGTAAACTATCTACACTAGAGCTCTGTGTGTTCTGAGAGCAACAGTAATTGAGGGAGGATCTGTCATCTGCTGCAACCATGACTTCTGTCCTCTCCTGTTGTCTTGATGGAGTAATGAACATATGTGCTTTGTTTCTTTGTACCGTCTTGGCTGCTTTGCTCTTAGAGGCTGACATTTAGCTCCTGAAGTATTTCTTCCCAAATGTTATATACCTCACTGGAATTTCCCCAAACATGCTGTGCAATAAATATATCTGTACCCTCTACAGGCAGGTACAGTTTGTACAGTTGTATTTCACCGTGTGCCATGAGGAAGTGGAGATCACTGATTTTCTACTTGTCTCTTGTGGGAACAGGTATGTGTGGAACCTCTCTGATATTCCACAGGGACCAGGTTCTCAAATATCTGGTAGTATGTGATAGGTGCTTATGTGTGTGTTTGAGGTCTTTTCAAGCAGGCATGTAGAGTTACAGAAAGGCTATAATATTTCTCTGGGGATTTCATTGCGAGCTGCTGGAGTGATTAATGAATAGCAGCAGGGTGCTATGTGGGTGTTTGCTCCAAGGCTGTCTCTGATTATACAGGACAGGGACTCACACTTTTTCACACAGAAGAAAAACGAAACAGTAGTATTTTGCTTGAAGATTATTTTTTTTTTTTTCTCTTTTAGAGTGAACATGCTGACTTGTGGAAGCAGAGTGCTGCTTCTTCTCACTGGTGTGTGGGTGTCAGCTGAAGCTTGTAATTCTGAGCTACTCAGTGCTGTGGTTCACTGCAGTCTAGGTAGGTAAAGAAAGATTTTGGAGAAGGAGGTTCTGCTTTGGCCACTCTCAGGGTACATTATTTTCCATGGTTATTGATGGTCTGGTAACTCTCAAGTGGCAAAGTAAAGTCCTTAAGTGAGTTATAAAAGCCTATCAATAACTGTTGAAATAACATACCAAGAACTGGTCTGTCTTAAACCCAGTTAAGCAAAACCTGTGTTTAGTCTTTGAACTGACAGAGTCTGTGATTTGGTTAAGGTTTTTCACTTAAGGTGCTGGAGTGGCCAGGCTGGAAAACCATGGAAAACAGCAGCTTTGGAAGATGGTAGAGGGGCAGGCCTGGGAGTGGAAGAGGAACTTAATTCTTTTTCCTCTGACAACTGAAGGAAGAAGGAAAGAACAAATTAATTACATGGCCTGCAGCACAGAGAGTGCAGAAATGTGGGTATAAAGTGGTTTGTGGGGTGTGTGCCTCAAGGGAACACTTGCTTTATTTTCTCATGGGCTTTTTACTGCCAGTACCCAGCTCCAGGGTTCAGGGTCTCATCCAGTGATGGAGGATAATCTTCATCTTCACAGCACCTGATGCAGGTCAAGAAGTAATACTCATGGAATTGCCTTAGCAGTACCAGCAGCTGTCCACACAGTAATAAGACAGTTCTGTGGTGACACCCTGGCAGGCCAGGGAAAGAGGAAACATCTGCAACCTTTTCCTGTTTAAAATTGAAATATGTGGCATATAGTTTGTAACTATGCAATATAAACATTGGCAAAGTAAGTGGGGGAATAGGATCCACTACTTCAGCTTTGGACAGCTTTTACTTGCTGAATTGCTCTGTTACCTATAGAGAGCTTAAGGGACACAGTTCAACATTGCCAAATTGGATAGGATTAAATAGTGGCACCACACACTCTGTTCAGTTTATGTTGAAAGACGTTCCAATTAAAGTAAAACATACCCTTGATGACATATATTTTAAAAATTTTTGTTGTATTTGTAAAGCTTTTAATGTACATTTAAAAATGCCCACACATTGATCACAGGACATCTTTAAAATGTCCTGGCATGCATCATGATCCATGATGATGAAGTGTCAGCCTTAATAGCTTTATCCATTCCCCTTCTGTAAAACAGAGCTAGTGTTGTTTTAGCCCCTTTCCTGATGGTGAGTTAAATTCTGTGATGTATAGTCAGCTACTTTAGATTAATGTATGAGGCATTGGTTGGTCTGATGGTCCACCATCTTTGCGGATGCTTTTAGCTTATGATGAATATAAGGTAACCTCATTTGGCTAAAGTCTTTCTTGTTATGAGCTGAATTAAATTGGATTATTTGCTGTTGACCAAGAACATAGACTGGTGAGCCCCTTAGCTGATGGGTGCTGTCTTAGTAAGCCCCAGTGCCTTAAGTATTTGCCTCTGACCCTAATGTGTTACCCAGACCTCATATTCCTCCATCCAGCACTGTCTTTTCACCAGTCTTTTTCTTAGCTTATAGTAAGAGATTTTTGCATCGGAAACTTAGTACAAACAAGCTGTGATTGACCTTTTAAACCAAACAAGCTTGCATGTTTCCAATATGAAGAGACAGCCGACAAGCCTCTGGCTTGAGGCAGAGGATGGAGAAGAAAGGGAGGGATAAATATCAGAGGAATAGGAATAAAGAACATGGCCTTGCTATGTGGAGCAGAGAAAAAAAAATAAACTTCTGCTTGCTTTGTCAATGTGTCTGACATGTTGCAAGACGCTTTGTAGTGGGAGTCTCTGCTCTGTGGAGAGAGGAGGAGGAATGTGCCTGTGTGTATTTATAGACCATAAATATTTGTTTTCTGCAGGTTTTAGATACTCTCCTCTGAAGATCCCCAGAGTTCTTCTCAGACTTGGCATCTGTTCAGCCACGTAGAGGACTTGTATGCATATAAAGTGTGCTGTAGGCACCAGCTGTCCCTTGGGGTAAATGCACTCTCTTTGGTTACCCCTAGGCAAGGAAGCTTTGAATTCCATGAGGGAGTTCAAAAAGAAAGATGCACTGAATTGCACTGAATTAATGTCACGTGTGCTCTGGCCCTTGCCCATCCCAATTATTTTGCCCATTTCATCGTCATTAGAGACTCCATTTCTCTGAGGGTATTTTCTAGAAGAAGCTCAGTGATAACTGTACTCTTTTTTTTTTTTTTTTTTTTTAAGGGATTCTATGTGTTTTGTCCAAATAGTTGGGCAGCAGGGCTGATTGATTGAAGAGTGTGCTGGCTGAACATGCAGGGGGCAGTTGGAAAGATGGACAGTAGCTGCAGGAGGTGTGCAGGAGGCAGGTGCTGTGTCTTGTCTATTCTTGGGGAGGGGCTTCTAAAAGTCCTAGGGTTTTGCTTTGAAAATTGTCCAAGAGACACTTGTTGATGCTTTCTTAGGATAAGTGCTTTTTGTCTTCTTATCATGTTAAGCTACGTCTACTTTATTTACTTTGCACCTTTGACTTCTAGTGGTATATTATTTTATCTAGGGACCAGCATTTCTCCAGATCATGTTAAATGATAACAAAGAAATGCAAAAATGAGTGTTGTGAAGGTGTCCCTGGTCTCTTACCAAGTACAGATCAGACGTTTTGGAGTTTACACTTCACCTTTGCATGAGCCATAGGTCAGGCTGTGTTTCCTGGCTAGGAAAATGTTTGATATCTGAATCAGCTGTCAGGTTCTAAGTGCTGAGTGAATGGGAGCAGAATTTCAGATTTTCTGTTGCTGCTTGTATTATTTTTACCTTGCCTTGTGATCCATGGATTTTAAGGCCAGAAGTGGCTGTTATTATGATCTACTCCAATTGCCTGTGTAATGGGGGAAGCTGTATGACCTGCAGCATACGCTTATATACAGTGAAGCTATTTTGGAGACTTAAAACATTCTTGGGATCAGTACACTGGGGACAGTTTCTCTCCCCCACCATCCTTCAGCTTCATCTTAAATCTTTTCTAATATTTACTGGCCCTTTGGGGCTCAGACTGTGCCTTCTAGTGTGTTTTTTACAATTTTTACCTTGATCAGGGTAGGAACACAGGACTGCAGAGCGTCTCCTGAGTCCAATGACATGCAGCTGTATATCTTCTAAAGAAAACAAAAGCTATTAGTTCTGTGATGTCTGCTGCTTTTCCAGATGGATGGCTATCTCAGAACTTCAGTCTCCTGATTGTTAGAAATGCTGTTTTAATACCTACTATACCCTTAGTTATAGCCAGTTTATACACTTGTTCTGATGCCAGTGTTGCTCTTCAGCTTAATTATCTCTTCTTCCTTGTCCTCAAAGGATTTATAGACACTTGTCAACTCTTTTGGCCTTTGTCTTGTTAGTCTAAGTGTGCCATGTTGTCTTAGTATTTTCTCATGAAATAGGCTCTGGGTTGTCTGATTCATCCTTGGAGGTTTTCTCGAAACTTCCTTAGTCTGTCTTCCTCCTTTATGAGCACAGGTGATCAGAATAGTGTGTGTTGTTTCAGGGCAGGTCTAACCAGTGTCTAGTGTGATGGCTGGAGGCAAACCTCAGACATGTTAGGGCCTCTGGGTACTGCTATAAGACAACTTGCTGCCAGGTTTCTGTGCAGATCCACCTGTCAGGACTCAGCGCAGAACTGTCACGTTTTAAATCTCTGCACAAACCGTTTTAGCTTATGTGGTATTGACAAAGCAGAAAGGATCTGGTATTGATCCTTGTGGCAACATGGACTCTACTCCTGCTCCAGAGGCATTGGTGGGATTTCCTCAGCCCCATAGGCTCAGGATAAGGAGTAACTGGGAAAGTCGGATTTAATTAAGAAGCCAACATGCCACTGCTTCTTATTAGTGCATCTATTAAGCATCTACTCAATGTAATTGCATGACCAAATTGATTTATGAGGTCAAATAATCAGATAGACAATACACTTAGTACAAAATAGGTCCTCCTTTAGCATAACTGAGGGTAACTTTTTTGTGATAGTATGTGGATCTAAACACATATGCTTTTTTCAGAATATGGTGTAGTTATATGTGCTACTTCACATATGAACATACCTTAAGGATAGATGTGAAATAGTTACATATAAATGTAATTCTAGTGTGAGATAACATATATATATATATATATAAAAAACTATTTGAATCTTGTGTTGATAATGAAAAATTAATACAATGAACATGAAGCGCCCATAATACAAGGGGAAATGGTTTGCAACCTGCTACACCACTTAGACACAAACATAACTCTATGGGGCCAGATGGGATCCACCCAGGGGTACTGAGAGACCTGGCAGAAGTGCTCACCAAGCCATTTTCCATCATTTATCAGCAGTCCTGATCAGGGACTCCCACCAGGGAGGTCCCAGTGGACTGGAGGTTAGCAAATGTGACACCCATCTACAAGAAGGGCCATAAGGAGGATCTGGGGAACTACAGGCCTGTCAGTCTCACCTCAGTGCTGGGAAAGGTTATGGAGAAGATCATCTTGAGCGTCATCATGTGGCAAATACAGGACAACCAGGCAATCAGGCCCAGTCAGAATGGGTTTATGAAAAGGCAAGTCCTGCTTGACTAACCTGGTCTCCTTCTATGACAAGGTGACCTGCTTAGTGGATGAGGGAAAGGCTGTGGATGTTGTCTACCTGGACTTTAGTAAAGCCTTTAACGCTGATTCCCACAGGATTCTCCTGGAGAAACTGGCTGCTCAGGGCTTTGATGAGCATACTCTTTGCTGCTGTATAAAAATCTAGCTGGATGGCCAAGCCCAAAGAGTGGTGGCGAGCGGAGTTAAATCCAGTTGGCAGCCAGTTACAAGTAGTATTCTCCAGGGCTCAGCACTGGGGCCTGTTCTCTTTAATATCTTTATCAATGGCCTGGACAAGGGGATCAAGGGCACCCTCAGTAAGTTTGCAGATGACACCAAGTCAGGCGAGTGTGTTGATCTGCTTGAGGGTAGGGAGGCTCTACAGAGGGATCTGGGCAGGCTGGATCAATGGGCCAAGGTCAATGGTATGAGGTTCAACACGGCCAAGTGCTGGGTCCTGCACTTGGGTCACAATAACCCCATGCAACACTACAGGCTTGGGGATTAGTGTCTGGAAAGCTGCCTGGTGGAAAAGGACCTCGGGATGTTGGTCAACAGCTGGCTGAATATGAGCCAGCAGTGTGCCCAGGGGGCCAAGGCGGCCAGCAGCGTCCTGGCCTGTATCAGAAACGGTGTGGCCAGCAGGAGTAGAGCAGTGATCATGATACTCAGAACTGGTGAGGCCACACCTCAAATACTGGCTTCAGTTGTGGGTCCCTCACTACAAGAAAGACATTGAGGTACTGGAGCATATCCAAAAACGGGCAATGAAGCTGGTGAAGAGTCTAGAGAAAAAGTCTCATGAGGAGAGGCTGAGGGAACTGCCGTTGTTTCATCTGGAGAAAAGGAGGTTCGGGGGAGACCTTATTACTCTCTACATCTACCTGAAAGGAGGCTGTAGTGAGGTGAGGGTCAGTCTCTTTTTCTCAAGTGACAAATGATAGGACAAGAGGAAATGACCTTAAATTGCACCAGAGGAGTTTTAGGGTGGATATTAAGAAAAATTTCTTCACCAAAAGGATTCTAAAGCAGTCAAACAGGCTGCTGAGGGCTGTGGTGGAGTCATCATCCCTGGAGGTACTTAAAATACATGTAGATGTGATGCTGAGGGACATGGTTTAGTGGTGACTTAATGGTTGGACTCGATGATCTCACAGGTCTTTTCCAATGTAGATGGTTCTGTGAATCTCTGATTCTATAATACTATTGTGTGTGCATACCACCCTATATTGTGATAATATAGCAGGGATGTTAAATACCCAAAGTTAGGAAATTGAGAGTTTCTGTTCCCATAGCACTGTGAAATGCTTCTCTCTGTATGGTGTATTTAAGCCATGATTATGATAAAAATCCACAGGAAAATACTAAATCTTACATCTGTACTTGGGGCTAAATCACAGTTACAGTGGGAATTGGATGTTCATATTCTCTGAATTGCACACAGTTAAATACACAACCTAAGAAATATGTTTGCATTGTTTATGGCACAATTGTAAAAGAAGAGACCTGCAAGGAAAACATTATTATTTATAGCATGCTGTGGTTGCATTTCTTGGTATCATGTTTAATGGTTTCCTTGTTTCAGTTTGAAACTTTGATGAATGAAGAGATGCCAGGACACTACGATATGAGTCTCATCCCTCAGCAAATGCATGTTGCATATCATCTTTTATCCTTAGGAGAGGAAAAGGGGCTTTTACAGTAGAGGGTTCTCCAGCTGAGCAAGGTATGTAACAAGATAAGTGGTTGGAAGCTGAAATAGACAAATTTGGACTAGAAATAAGGTGCCTGTCTTTAACAACTGTGATAATTAGGCCCTGAAAAAATGTTCTAGGAGTGGTTATGAACTCTCCATTTATAGAAATCTTTAAGACAGGATTGGAAATTTTTTTCCTCCTGCTTCAATCAGAAATTAATTCAGAGAAGTTCTTGGGCCAGATGACCCCCTGGGGACGTTCTCTGACTTTGTAATTTGTGAGTCCTCCATGAGTCAGATTCCAACCTTGGTTATACAAAAAAGATGATCTTCATAGTTGAGAGAAACACTGGGAATCACAAAAAATGTCTGTGGATCACATTCACAGCTATAAAAAAGAATGTACTATATTTTTCCTCATATAGGTGTAGAGAAGGGAGATTCTTCTGTAAAGAGAAGCTTGGGATCTAGAGGGCTGTGTCCATCTGAGATGCTGTGTAGATTTTTTGGTTTTTTTTCCCCTTTAGATGTTTGCAGGTAGGATTCAGAGACAGTCATCACTCTGGTGTTGAATAGTAATGGATCATCTGCTAGAAGGTGTTAAGGTAGAGGTAGATTGGATCACTGAATCTTTATGATTGCCCATGTTTCTGATGTGTATGTGGAGCCAAGTGAGAGCATGACCCTGGCTGTTCTTCAATGCTTACTTCATCTATAAAGGCCTGTGTTCAGCAATCCCAGGCTGATTGCAAAGGGAAATGTCAGGGGAAAAAAAAGGAAAAAAAAAATAAAACAATCCCTCTGTTTCTGGGTGTATTTTTCTAGATGATTCAAGCCCCTTGGTTGGCAGTTCATCAGTCCATTGTATCTGGGGGTATCTATGTATCTGTATGCTGGAGATGGCAGGGTGATAAATGGGCCTGAAAGCTATTGATCATTTCTCTCACCAGTGTTTGAGTTGTTCTTGGCTCCTGCCCTCTCTCTGGGAAGATGACGTAGACATTGAAAGTCACCATGGTCCCTTAAAATGTATGCACACAGAATTCAAGATCATTGAGTCCGGTGACATGGGCAGTGAAAAACTTCTTCCAGAACATGGTAGGGCAGGGCTAGTTTACATTTCTGTCACACCACTGACTTTCAATTCCCTCTTGCTCCTTTTCCTGCTTGCTGCATGTGTGAGGAACTTCTTAGTCCCTTTTGGCCTCGGGGTTGCCCTTTCCAGCTGCATACTGCACAGCACACTCAGCCTGCCACCATGCACCAGCATCTTTTCAGGACCTAATTGGATAAACCCTACTCTAGAGCCCGATGAACTTGCCTGTAACAACGCTTAATTAAAGTGCAGAAACTTTGAAGAGATAGCAAGTTAAGGCTTAATGCAATAACGAAATGGCACTATTCCACCATCTGCTTCCTTCAAGATGTTAATTGCTTCCTTGTATTTGTTTGTTTTAATTAGGAAAGAACCTTGATTAAAATGGAATGAGGAAGGGTAAGGATAGAGGAATGAATGGCTGAGAGGAGCAGAAGAGACGAGTGCAGGAGAGGGAGAGAGGAATGGAAGATACCGGTTTGACCATGCTGCCGAGTGCTGATCAGCAGCTTTACAATAGCCAACAGAGTGAACATTTTTGGCACTCGTGGATGCTGCTTGCACAAGCAACAGTATTGTGTCACCGAGAAACTCAGGCAAAAAAAGATTAAATGAACAAGTAAAAAAAGCAAAAGCATTTTTCATGGAGCGGTCTGTTGTAACTGCTTCTTAGTTATGCACTTCTGCAGAACCTTCTCTGATTGTGATTTGTTTTTTCAGTCTTGAGTAATAACCCACATAGGAGAAAAGGTAACCAGACTTTCCCCATGTTCACTTCTTTTTTTCCTCTCCCTTGAATTACCATCTGTCTGTGTTAAGTTCATCTTGGAAGGACTTCAATTTCTTATGAGCAGCTCCAGATAAAAGCTTTTTCTAATGCTTGATAACTATATCTGCTTGAAGAATAATGTCAGCAACTTTCTGAATAGATGACCGATAGAAGAAAACTTTAAAAAAAATTAAAACCCACACTCCTCTGTATTCTTAAGTAGTGGCTTTGGCTGAAACTTCAGGGATAGGAGCTTAGAAACTTTTAATTAGATTCATCTGACTTAACGTTTGTCTCTCCATTTTCTGTTTCTTTCACTTCAGGTCTTTTTTTTCCCCCTTCTCTTTCCCCTTTTTAACCCTCTTGAGAGTGAAGTCTGATTTCCCAAGGAAGTATAAATGTAATTAAAGTCAAACATAGCTCTTAAAAAAGGGAAACAACTAATTTCTTTTCTGGGCCATTGGTATTGTGTACAGATCTTGATAATAGAAAAGCACCAACCCAAAAGCATGAAATGGGAATATTTGAGTCACTGGAATAATAAACCACTTAATAGCAAGGTGAGTAAAAATACTTGTTTTACACAACACTGTTGGTTTCATGTTATTCTGTTCTCACCTCTTATTCCCCACGCTGTTCTCAGACAGAGGATGTAGCTTTGAAATACCCAAACCTACTGTCCTGGTGACTCTCACTCTTTTTTCATTCGCCACGTAGGATTTTTTATTTATTTATTTATTTATTTTAAAATCTCTTTCACTAGTAGAAAGTGGTTTCATTTCCCTGCTAAGAAGGCTTCATCTTTTACATAGAGCATAGAAAAAAAAAAAATATATATATATATATCCCCAAACCAAAACTCTCAAATGATCACTTTGAATGGATTGGTGAATGTTTGACAACTGTGGAAAAAGTGTATGCTTTACATTGCTGGCCCTGGTGTAGCATTGGCTACTTCTTGAGATTTCATCAGTATGACCAGTCATCTTTGTAGCAGACTAGAAGTATATGTAAGCAATTATTATATAATATGCATGGACAAATATTTTGTGGCTGGGAGGGAGGGTGGGTGACAAGGATGGGAGTGTGGCTTTTCATCTGTGGATCTCTGATTCAAAATCAGATGCTTTGATTTTGTCCTTTAACTATAGTGTAATTGTTGCCCTGGGGCAGCATAGGAGATTCACTAGATCAATTCTAATCACATTGCTTAGTGTTATGCACTTGAATACCTACGAGATGTAAACTATAAAAGAACCAAAGGAGAACGCAGGTTAGTAGGGACTGCAGGTTAGACTGACTGGTATGCTGCAGTACCTTGGGTTTTCTTTGGACCTCTCCTATTCCTAAGTTTATTTGGTTTCTTTTTTTGCATTATAAACTCCATCAAGATTCCAACTCAATATGATATCATTAGTATTGCATGCAATTCTAGTCATGCCACCTAGAAGAAGTATGGAAAAAGTTCACCAGAACCTCAGTAATATCTTTGTGAAGAGATGTGGAGGGGCTGGAACTCTTCAGCTTGTATGAAAAGGGCTGGGGCAGTGAGTGATGTAAAAGCCATGGTGGTCTGGAGAAGAGGAATGTGGTCTTCAGTTCCTGCCATATAACCAAGACTGAAGTGGAGAGGAGAGAGGTGGCTTTGCTGAAAGCATGTGAATGTGTGTTTAGATGTAAAATGACCGAGAAGGAGGCAAACTTCCACTCTGGCAGTGGACAGTATGAGATGGCACTGAAGCAAGAATCTGGTGAGAAGGAAAGGAGGGAGCATGCACCAGCCCCTCTTAATACAAATATTCTGCAATAAAGACAGGCTGAGTTCTATGTTGCAGGGTCTTCTGTTTTGAGTGTGGTAGTACTAAAAGAGGATGACACTAGTGGTGTCAGTATGTAGCTGGTGTCACAGGAAAAACCTTCAATGGGAGAATATTCTCGCTCTATTGTTGTGGAGTCTGTTGAGGACGAATGTCTGGAGAGGAAGATGTCCCTGTGGGTTTTGGAATTCTTAGCTTTTAAGGGTGTGAAGATTAAGGGAAAAAAGTTTTTTTTCTCAAAGTCTGTGAAATCAGTTGAGTCAGTGTGATGGGTTTTGTGGTTTTGGTTTTTGAGTGGAGGGTTTTGGGGTTCTTTTGTGTTGTTGGGGGGTTTTTTTGATTTGTTTTTTTCCAGCAGTACTGCTTAAATAATTTTTCTTATTTTATTGCTATTACCTAAATAACAAATATTCTGCTGAACACCACTGTTGTCTTCCTCCTCTGCTCAATCACGTGCTCTTGCTTTAATGGTGGTGTTAAGTCAGACTTTACTTTCATCATCATGAAACAGCCTGCAGTCCTGTGGTTTAAAATCAACTAGTTGTGTAGTGAATGGCAGGTGTAGTTTAGTACTGTTGCAATCTTAATCTCTCCCACTAGTTAGAAAAATCTGTTGGGAATGGATATTTTAGGAAATACACTTTGGATGCTTCTAATTCTGCTGCCCTGGATGAGCAGTGTTTGTCATAGTGAAGCTGTATAGGGTTCTCTTGGGAGACATCTGACAGCCAACAGTGAGTCAAAGACAACAGACTGGCTTGGTGCTGCAGAGTAACTGTATACCTTTTATCAACATGTATTTTTTAACAGATGACTACCTCTAGCCTGTATTTGTAAGGTAATTGGAAGACTGCAGTAGACTGGTGTGTTTTCCATATCCTTTCCCCTTTTCATTTAATTCTGTAGGAAATCCTATGTTAGGGATTCTGTAAAAGCAGTTTACAGTGATGTATGTCTTCACTTTCCTGTAAACTGTGGAGGCAGCTTTCCTTTTTGCAGTAGTACACATTACACATTGAAAACTGGCTGCTTTGAAAGCAGCTTTTCATTTATTTATTTTTTTAAACAATGTTTGTAATTAAACATAGCTAAACCCTTGTGTTTTCTCGTAAGGCTAATATGTATCCAGGCATGCGCTTCGTAGCTTTTTTTACTTCTTTTAGATCTTAATTAAATGCATAGAGGGATTTTTTCCTGTTAGGTACATGTCTTTATAACTTGCCTTTATTTTTGACTTTGAAAAGCTCCCGGAAAGCAGAGGAACATGGAGGAGTCTATAAAGCAAGCTTAAATAATTGTACTTAGCTGATCCATAGTGCTGGGTAATGCTGTATGAAGGAAGCCTGCCTAACTTTAAACATTTCCCTTCTTCTGAGCCTTTCAAATGGTTTAGTTGACCACTGGTGAAAAATTGAGTTAATTGTACCCATTTTTTCCCCACATGGTTGACTGCCTGGTTTTGGAGCCCCAGAGATGAGTTCTCCCTTAGTGAAGCTGAGGGAAAACGTTGGTTGCAGATCTGACTGAGTAGTGCATAAACCATGGGCTGTGATTCCCATTTAAAACGTAGAGTGGCCAATGCACAGAAGCATTTGATTTATATTTAAATGGGGAAGGTGAGTATCCTGGTTTCCCATGTTGTATCACAGGAGGGAGGTATCATATGGCTGGATATGGCAGCCCCTGGGGAGGTGCAGACCGTGTCGGCTCTCCACAGCTGGTGCCAAGGAGCTCAGGGGACCTTGTTGGGCTGTGAAAACCTGTCTGGTGTTGGTGAAGTGAGAGGGCAGCTGGAGGTGGGTCGGGAATTAAAGCTGATGAAAGCTTCCCCTCTCTCCACCGTTGCTCTGCCTTCCTCCCTGCCTGCTGAGTGAACCTGCTCCTCTTTGGGGCTAAGCCATCAGCAGTAAGAAAAGAAAATTTGCTACATTTTATAGATGCATTGTCCCTTGCTTAATTTGAAAGGGGACTATTAATATCATAAAGAAAAATAGGTTGCTCTTATGTTAGCTTGTCTTTTGAGTGGGTTGAGCACTTTATAATCACTGATTAAACTTTACAATGTGGCTTCTGTCGTCCTAGCTATATCCCTGGAAGAGCACTTTGCCTAAGGCCATGCAAACAGGCCATGAGCTTTCTTCTTTTGACTCATGCATGTACCCTGACTGCTAGAACATAATCTTACTGCATGAGGAACTACTGAGCAGCAAAATATTGGCAGACAGTAAGTAGGTACTGTAGATAAAATGAGTTAAATTAATGTGTGATGAAGTTACACGGGGGAGACGTTTGGCCTAGAATCTGGCAACTGGCAGGTTGCAAGAACCATCTGTTGCCCGCGGTACCAAGTAATCATTTTCCTTAGTTACTTCTAAATCTCAGTCACTCAACACAATTTGGAAACAGAAGTTCTGCCAGGTTATTATGAGCACTTCAGGTACCTTCCTTTTAAGTGTTGATTAGAAAAGTTTTTCCCTCCATTTCTCCCAGACTTATTTTTGTACTCGTGACAGGTGTGAGGTGGGAGACTGGAGTGCTCAGTCTACCCAGGAATTAGTGCTCTCACTAGTGAATTTTTTTTTCCACCCACATGTTTTAGTTATATCATAGGCAAAGTGTCTCCTTAGGTGTAGAGAGGAGTTTTACTGTTTGTTCTTTCCTTGCTTGTCTTACTGGTGGACTGTAGAAGAACTATCACTGCTCCTGGTGAGGGAGTTTGTGTTTATTTTAGAAATTGGGGCTAATCCTGCAGCATTTCTCATTAGCTCCCAGTTTGCTATCAGCTAGCAAAAAACTTTATGTGGAAGAGGGAGAGGAAAATTAATGCCGAAGAGGAGCAAGAATCGTCACTGCCTCATCACTGATCTCTGGAGCTATGCAGAACTTTAAAGCTAGATGCTGAGCTGAGCACAGGGTTTGGTATGAAGGGGAAAATGTGGGTGCTGTTAGCAAGATCTGCTCATAATGGTTTTGTCAAAATAATGGCTCTTCAGACTGCGAAAACAATGTTAGCAGAAAGGATGTATTATTCAGAATGTTCAGATTTTTTTTTGTTGTTGAAAGGGAGGAAAATATATTTAAAATTGATTTGAAATGAAAAGTTATGCAATTGCTAGGAATGAAGCTATTTATATATCAGTCTCAGTTTTCCCACTTTTCCTATTTTATGTTCCTTTCCCAGAAGAAATAAAAAGAAACAGCAAATAAGACTGGAAGTTGTCATAACCAAAGCCAGGTAAATTAAAATGTTGTTGTTTGTGTTTTGTTTGGTTTTTTGATTTGGTTGTTTTTGTGGTTTGGGGTTTTTTTGGGGGGGGGGTTGTGTTTTATTAAAACTAGAAAATTCAATCAAAATGCCTCAATTTTTTTTTTCCTTTTCATTTTCACTAGTGACTTTCATAGCAAACAATTGTCCTTTGTCAGCTGTACTGAAAACTGTAAAGAGATTTGTATTTAATATGGTGAAGCACAAAATACATCCTGTGCAGATACTGTGCAGAGATATTCCCTGACCCACTATTGCATCTGTACCTTAAGACATTCTGTCCTGGGGAGCTGCAGGAATGAAAGTATTTTCCTCACTCTCTCTTTTTTTTTTTTTTTTCTTGTTCTTTTTTTTTTTTTTATCTTTACTATTTTTAAAATACATGATGTTGAATCCTGACTTGAGCAGGTTGAGTTGGGATTTTGAATTCGCAGCCCAGTCACTCAGAATGTCAATTGTCTTCCAGGGCACTGCACTGTGAGTCCCAATGCTGGAAGCTCTTTAAAAGACCATCTGACTTTTAAAGGAACATTTGCAGGAGAATATGTATCTTTTAGGTCTTTCTGAATCTACCAAGTGCGACTGATTTATCAATATATATCAACTAATGCTTTAAGAGACATGTCTTCTCCAGTAGTGTTAAAATGCTCCATTAGAAAAATTGAAATAATTTTCAAAGGCATTAATTTCCATAATGGTGCTAGTTAGGGTTTTGTTTGTTTGGTTGTTTTTTTTTTTTTTCCTCCTGTGCCTCACATGAGGTATTAAGCTGCCTGACAGACTTTGCTTCCTGGGTCTGTAGCACTGGCAGGCTGCTGTCTGGTTTTGGGTTTTCAGAAATGAGCTTTAATACAGGGAGAAAATAGAAGATTGCTGATGCAGTGCCCCCGGTCTGTTCCTTATATGGTGAGGGGTTATTCCCTGTTAAGCTATTCCCTTGTGTTTTTATCCAGGTTCATTTACAAATGTATTGGGCAAGTATGCTCTCCTTGCACCTTCCCACAGTCATGCCCAAGTACTTCTGAGAGCCCAGGATGTGCTGTCTGGACTTCTTGTTTTAGCTAATGTCTGCCTCTTTGTCACCCTACACATATGATGATTTCTCTTAGACTTTGTTACATGTTCTCATTGCCTGCCTTTTTGACTACTTGCATTTTACTCACTCTGGGAAATGTTATTACCTCATCTTTAGGTGAGTCCACAGAAATAAACAGATGAATCCTTGATACTTAAAATTTGTAAAAATCCTCCTGTTTTGCACGTCTTAATGTTTGTTTCTATATTTCACAGTAGCAAGTCCCTGAGGAAAAGGCATAATGAGAGAGAAAACTTACAGGGCAAAAGAGTGTGAAGGACAGAAGTACAATCCAGGAAGATGTACATAAATTGAAAAGCAATAACAAAACCCATCCTGTGTGTAATTCCTCGCACTTCTTGAGCTTGTGGGGTCACAGGGCTCTTAAGCCTAAATTTGTCCGATCAACAGTCTTCCTTTCAAAGGAGATTGTGCCATAAGCACAGTATTTCTGCTCTGAGAGTCCCTAGGGCTTGGCAGCCTATGTAGCTTTTACCAGAGCTGTTTCAGTCCTTAGTTGTGAGGCCACTGCTGCAGCAGAGTGGCAGGTTTGTTATTCCAGCCTTGCCAGCAGGCTGTCCGGGTTAGGTGTGGGATTGCTTGGTGCACACTGACAGGTCACCATGTAGTGCTGCAGGCACAGGCCAAGCTGAAACGAGTCCTTGCAGGTATAGTGTGCCTAGTGTATTTCTTACCTGTCCCGTAACTGCTGGTTAGTTTAGAAACTGGCCCCTATAGTGCAGAGCTACAAGCCATTTCCTTGGTGGTCTGGAAAGTTTTCAATACTCTGATCCATTTAAAATATTACCCTTTTCCAGCTGAGACACTGACACACAAATTTTTTTCTAGAAATCTATCTTGGCAAAGAGCTCCACTTCCATTCCTAGCACACTAGAAATGAGAGACATACCTGTGCGTAACTTCTGCTCACATCCCCACAGTAACACTTAGGTAGAAGTGGGGAGTGGAATGCAGTGGAGTGAATTTTTGTGGAGTTTTGTATATCAGAAGATGAAAGAAACAGAGAGCTGGAAGAATGCAGTGATTTCCCATGGCAGGGGATTCCCAGTCTGCCCTTTCTGTATATACCCACAAAAAGCAACATGTTTCTGGAGCATGTGAAAGGTAAAGGAGGAATGGGATCCAGAAAGCAGATACCTTATCTCACAGTGTCTGTAGGTACTTATCAGGTTGCCAATGTCTTTGGTCCTTCATACTGGTCAGCATCAGCCATTGAGAGCTGTGGTTCCCTCACACTTCAATCCCAGTGTTTGACTGGGCTCCCTGAAAGGTATTCCCATTTGGTCCAGAACATCAGCTATTTAAACAGAACATCAGCTATTTAAGGAGCTTAGGAACTGAGCTGAATGTTCCCTGTTCTGTGGACAGTTTATCCCACCTGTTTGTCAGGTTTGGGCATTCATGTTTGCTTTGTGGGAAGCCAAGCAGAAATTTTTGTTGGAGATTATCAAGTTGCAATAAAACATAGAGAGTGTTACACGTTACATAATGGGAAAATCCGCTCTAAATTTCCAGATGTCCATGGGCCCTCTGTTTGCTTTTTAAGTGGATGCCGCTTATCTTTCCATGAGCCCTCAGACTGTAGGGAATGACCTAAATGAATTTACTGGCCATACTAATGATAGGTGCAGTGTACTCCTCTATGTGTGTTACGATTTTAGTAAAATAACTAAACTGATTCCATCTGTCTCCTCTCTCCATAATATGCTATCACAACATTTAAAAATGTGCAAACTTCTCTGACTTACTGGAAAACAGGTTCAGGAGTGTAAAACGTGTTGAACAAAGTGTAAATTGACTGATCTGTAAGTGAAGGAAAGAATGAGTTTAAACTTTGTTCTTAGTCTAGTCTTTCTGATAGTCCTTTTATGCTTTTAGCCTTTTTTGTTTGTTTGGTTGGTTGGTTTTTTTAAGGGACTATTCTACGCCAGCTGGAATGTAAAGACATTTTAGTGCTAGCTCAAGTACAGTCACAATTATTAATGTGTATGTGAGCAGTGTCTGGGAGCTCTGTTCTTAACTGTGTTGTGCTAGATGCTGTCAAACAGTAAAGAAACTGTTCTTGCTTATGAAGAACTTTAAAAATGCATATGAAAGGAAGAAGCAGATGGATGGATAGACAGCTAGGAACACCATGGTGTTACTAGTTGGTCATTAGTTATTAGTTTTATTTTGGTGTTGCTTTTTATACTCTGTACATCTCCCTCTGCTATGTAGCTGATAAGGCAGTGCGATAGTGACTTTTTTCCTCTGCTTGTTTCGTAGTTCGGAGCTTCCCCCCCAGCTCCAACTGTGTCTCCAGTCTGAGGAATGTCTAATATTTGCCCATCTCTGCAGTATCAAATACAATTCTGGTGAAAAGTAAACCCATTCTAGACTGTTAGTCGTAGGAAAATCTTCTTGGAAGCAGCCTCGTCATTTTCAGGCATTGACAGCATGCTCAAATTTCAATTTTCGGTAACTGAGCACATTTTAAAAAGACTTGAGTTGTATTAAAAGAAAATAGAAATACAATCTGTGGGTCAGAGATGAGATCTGGAAGAAGTTTTGCTATTTACTAGTAACACCAGCACTATGAATTCTCAGACTTCCCTGCTAACATACCCTGCTGTAATATATGCAGCTCCTGGCTTTGCATTTGATGTATTAGGATTTAGTAGAATAAACAACACTACAGATTTGTCCAGGCTTCTTGGTGGCAGAAAGGAGAGGATATGGGGGATGGAAGGATAGAAGGAGTAAAATAAATGATAATGATTCAGAGCTCTCCAGCTGTTGAACTTCAAAGTCTTTAGGAAAGCAAGTATCCTTCATTCTCTTTTAACGATGGTGGTATTGAGGGAAGGCCAGTGTTCCCAGCACAGTTGCAATGGGAATTACAATAAAGACTGTTGAGTTTTGCAGAAATCACTCTCCTGGTTAGCACCAGCTCAGAGGTAGGGGACTCCGGTTTCTCCTGTGTGACAGTACAGAGCAATAGCTGCTCAGCTGCTGCCAATGCTTCCTTTTAGCTAGTCCTTGTTAGTGGAGAGTTTGTAGTAATGGGAGTAATTAACACACTGGGAGTCATTTCTGTGTCCTGGAAGGGAACAGAAAACCATCAGAGCAGCCCCAGACATGATTGCTCTGCAGGGTTATTTTCTCTCTTTCTTTCTTTTCCATTGTGCTTGGGTTTTGATTTTTCTTCTTTGTGTTAAGAAAGCTGGAGAGCTGAAATGGTCCGTAAATTGCATTCATGCTGTGCTTGGGCTAGATAGGCTAGTTAAAGGTCACTCTTGTGGACTACATGTCCCACTAGAGGGGGGCAATGACACTGTCCCTTGTGGCTTTTTTAACCCTTCTTCTTCCAGTGTAGATTTGAAGAGCTCTGGTTCTGAATTGTTTGTTTAAGTAGGCCCAGGAGGTAAGAACCTCGAAGGGTGATTATGATAAAATATTAACTCTTCTAGCAGCCAGATGGCTTCCTAGCCTAATAGCTCTGAAGTTTGAGACTGTTCTGCCATGGTTCCATGCTTCTTGTTAAACTAAGCACATTACTAGCTTGCTCATATCTCTTCTGAGGCCACTGGTTGGATTTCAGCTGTGTGTCTTGAGTGCATGTGAGCTCAGCTCACCCATGCATAGATATATAGTTTGTGTTTATGAAACACCCATTGTTTCTGGAGGTGAGCTCCAAGAGTAGGCTTATCATAAACAGTCATTCTTGCCCTCCTCAGGTGAGAACTGAGGACAGGGAGAAGGGAAATGGGCTTAACCTGTCTGATTGCAAACCATGTGCCCAGGTACCAGGAAACAACCAAACGCCTACCTACAGATCACGATTGACAGTGTATGCAAGTGCATGTGTATATCTTAATCCACTAAAGAGGAGCAAAGTCAAAGTAATTCTAGCTTTTTAGTCTAGCTCTTTTTTTTTTTTTTTTTTTTTTTTTTTCTCCTTTAAACGGTCACTATTTGGTTGCGACCCCAAGCCTCCTTTTTTTTTCCTTTGTTATCGCCTTTTT
>JANIJG010023542.1:35119-83700 GCA_024611175.1 Megaceryle torquata
TGCACTCCATCTGTTTTGAGTCACAGTCATGAATTCCTTCTTCACACTCATTCTGATCTAAAACACAAGGTTTAGACTTCATTATATAGAGGGATGATCCTGGAAATTCACAATAGTAAATTCTGAGTTTGGAATCTCAGTTGTAATCAAACCCTATGCATACATTTATTGTTCTAAACTAACCATAAAACTCACTAGCCTTGAGCAAACTGATTTCTCCCAAATGCCCTCTGTCATGAACTTCAGATGCTGATCAGATGCTTTTCATTGTGCAGTGACCCACCTCTGCTTACCTGTCTGCATTGGCACTCTCCCTGCTGTGACTGCTGGTTCCAGTTCTGCCTCTTTCACCCTCAATGCTCAAGACTTGCCTCGACCTTGTACTGTCAGGAAAAGCAAAGAGAGTATAAAAGGCCACCAGAGCAGAATGGCAGAGTTTGCACTTTCTTTGTTCCTGTATGAATCATTGCATAAAAAGCAGGACAACAGAGGAGAAAGTCCTTTGGGTTGTATTTGAGTATTTAATTAGCCCAAAGCTGGCGAGTGGTTTGTGGTTCTAAGGTACCGAAAGGATAGGTAACTTCATCTTCCTTTTATTGTTAACTCTTGTCAGCACAACTCTAACTGCTTATTACACACAGCAGGTGTATTTGTAACTATCTGGTCTGCGGTTTGTAATGTAGGCCAAGGAGGAAAGGGGTACTTTTCTCCTAGGATTTTGCTCTGAGGTATGATCTTCCTACTCTCACCCATGGAATTTGATCAGTAAAGTAACCTGAGTGCATACAATGGACTAGGTTTAGCTTTGAGTATTTGACAGAGACCTTTATCAGAAAGGGAGAAGCAGTTCATTGGTAGATGTAGAAATGTGAGCTGTAGGTTAAAACCAGGCTTCAATCTGTAAAGCAGCTGGCAGACCTCAGTGTTTGCTTGGCTGCAGCATTTTTTTCAGAAGCCTTTCCCTGACTTGGTAGTCTCTTAGGTGGATTTTAATTTCTTCTCAGTTTCTCAGTTGCCTACCACTTGAGAAAAATGGCACTGAGTTTTCCAAACCTCTGGTGTGTTTTCACAGGCATGTGTTTGATTTTCTGGTCTTTCCTGCTGCTTCCATCCTGCCAGTCTGGCTGTCAGGATCTGAATGCCCCTCAGTACCTTTCTCCTCAAGGTGATATAGGAGAAATCCTTGGAGCTGAAGGCAGGTTTGTTCACTGAGGCTGGACAGAAACCACAGTTTAGGCAGAGATGGCTTGTGTTGTCATCTGCAAATTTCATAGCTCAGTGGCATTTACAGCTAAATTCCTTGAGCTCCTTCCTGTATATGTCCAATAATATATTGCTTATATTCCTCAATTAATTTTTTTAAATGGGGAAGAAGTGTATGGAATAATTCCTTAGTAAATTGATGTTTAAAAAAAAAGGGGGGGAGGGGGAAAGAAATATGTGAGGTTTGTGAAGAGGAAACATTAAATTGCTTGTCTAGGACCACCTAAAAGAAAAAGCTGGGAAAGAAGCCAGAATTTCTGTGCTTTTTATTCTGTCTTTTGCCTGTTCCTCTGTGGCTTCTGTGAGAGCTGCCCTGGGACTTGGTGTGGCAGGAGGCAGTGGGCTGCACAAAAGGACCACCCTACATGATGCCTACCAGACCTCTGGTGTAATTGGAGATCTTTGCAGGTCCTTGCTATTCACATAGCTTTGACTTTGAGGGGAGATAACAGGACATCAATGAACATTTAAAAAGTATGGTTTGAATATATTGTCATTGTGAAGCAGTAGCATTGTTACATCTCTCAGGATAACAAGAGCGAGAAGTATGTTTATGTTTTATGTATATATTAGTGTCAAAGATGAAGCACAACTCACACAGGCATATCTAGCTGAAAATTTGCCAGCTGAGCCAGCTGATAGCTGTGTGCTCACAGCAGCTTGGAAGTTAGTCATATGATGGTGGTGGTGTGGCTCTAGGTTTGTTATTGGGTAGAAGACCCCCTGAGAAAACACTGAATGCTGCAGAAAATGGCAAAATCCTCTTTCTTCAGTGTTCACATAGTGGGCACTGTTCTGTTAGAGATCTGATTTATTTATTTATTTATTTAAGAGTGAAAATAATAATAACAAAAAAAATAGGGCTTTGATGATTGAATTGTTACTGGCTTAACTCTTCCTAAATTCTCTCTTTTTGTGCATTACTTATGCTGAAATGCGCAACCGTGTCTCAACTGCAGCAATGAACACATCTATAAGAAATTCCCAAACCTCCTGGTTTTGAACAGATATGATACCTATATACCTATACACTTAATCCCTACTTCAGATCTTGCACATAAGTATATCTGTAAGGCAGTCTGGTTTCTGATTGCCCTACCTTCTGGCATTTTAAAATGAAAGACGCATGAAGCAACATTTTGACCAGCTAAGACACATCAGAATAAGACAGCTTGGAAGGCTTTTCCTCATGAGAAATAGTGATTTCATTCAGATCAAACTATTAAAAAGTACTGATTTTGATGACAGTCTTCAGAAAAAGTGATGTATTTTTATTTTGTAGAATTTCTGGATTCTGACTTTAAAATGTGATCTATATCAACTGCACATATATTTCTAGCTTATTTTACTGCCATTATTGTCCCTAATACAGACCTACTACTGATAAGTTGCAATATGTCAAAAAAATGTTGAAGTGTTTTAAAGAAAGGGCATATGCTCCCATGCTGACTAAAAAGCTCTAATGAAAATCTCTGGCCTCAGCCCTGCTGTGCTACAACTGTGGGAGCTGTTAGGCTCGGAAGTGGAGGCAAAAGGAGACCTAAGCATAGATTAGACTTGACCAGAGAGGAGAACAGATTTCCAGCTCTCAGACAGCGAGTGGAGCCTGGAGCACAGGTAGGGCAATGAGTCAGATCGATGCCCTTTGAAACCTCCCAGGAGGGAAGAGTGGTGTGAAGCACTGTTATCATTTAAGTTCATTGGAAGTGACACATCGGTAGGTATTGCTGTTTATCAAGAGCTCCACTAAAGGAAGGGCCCAAGGGATGATCTTGACTGGACAGGACTTGGGTGGTTATTCCTCATTTGACATCTCAGATAGGCCAGTATCATTGAACGGTGCAGTCTCTGAGCAGTGACAGTGAAGGCAGCAAGGCTGCATATATTAAAGAACCACAGCTGCTGAGTTTGGTCTTCAGCTTTTTAGTGTGTTGGATTGAACCTTAGTAGTTTGGAATGTAGCTGGACCTGAGGACTGGGCAGTGAGCATTCCAAAGTGCATAACAAATACCTCTCAGTGCAAGAACTGGTCTTTGAAATGCAGCCAGCTCAAACTGAGATTTGGGCTGGATGAGCAAGCTCTGCCTATGAAAATCACTTGGGAACTGCACTGGAGTGGAATGACAGACATTCTTGAACTCTAGGATGTTTTCCCTGTCATGCCAGTGTGGTGACTCCCAGTTTGCCTGAGGTGAAGGGTAGCTAAACCAAAATACTAAGTAACACACCCTCTATCTCAAGAGAACAATTGGCTGCGATTGCAGACCTCATTTGTCAATGGTGTTTAATTATAGCCCCTGCAACCACTTACAGTGGAGGTCGCTGCTGAGTTGTAGGTCTCTTTAATGTTTGCTCTGGCTTTAAAAGCTATATCCCACTGTTTTGGGGAATTGGTAACAGTCTCCACTGGTTTTCTTCCAGAGCTGAAATTACTTAAGTTTCCTTTTGGTTACTTGACAAAATGTTGTTGTTGGGAAGATGACTGAAACAATTCAAGCTACTTTTCAGGTCTGGGAGTGAAAGAAAAATGTAGTTTTCATCTGTTTTAGTTTCTATCTTTACACTTGCCCAGTTGTTTTCTCCTTGTGAATGGCTGTCTGTCTGTGCTGCAGTGTGGGTCCATGAACTATTTGAACTTGCAGATGCTGTGTCATTAATGAGCTGCTCTGTAGGAAAATACATCAAATGTACAAATCATTGTATAAAATGTTTTCTTGCATATCTGGTCACAGAAACAGTATTCAACTTTAAATAAACATATAACAAATGCTCTTTAGTCAGGCAAAGCCTTCATTCATAGTGATGAAGGATGTGCTTTACTAAGAACTAAACCCAAATCTATTTAGATTTGTTACCTTGTCAGTTTAAAAAAATAACTACTTTTAAGTCCCATTTTGAAAAGTGATTCAGGCACCTTGGAGCCTTGTGATTGGTTTAAGCTTCTAAATAGTAATTTTGATCATTTTTATCTTTCTATTCTATTTCCATCCTTTTTTCACCTCTGAAGATTTGGTCCAAAGAATGCCAAATCTCTGTAAGATTCTTTCCTTGCCTTTAGTAATTTTAATGATCTGATACTGAACAATAAACAAGGCCATTCAGGTTTATTTAATTAATTATTTTTTTAATGCAACAAAGGAAGAAAATTAATTGCAAAAATCCTGCTTTAATGTGATGTTAAATTTCTGATTTTTCAGAATTAAATGGTAGTACCTGCTACAATCAAAATGCCACATGGCATACATTCAGATGTGCTTCAGGCATCCTGCACTTGAATTGTGTGGAAGGCAGGAAAATAAAAAAGCTAAACCGCTGTCAGGTTAATAATAAATTGTGCATACATGTGGCACATTTCATCAGAGTATTTCTAAGCATCTCACAACTACTGATAAATCAGTCAGCCTTCACATTACTCTACCACACTGTGAAATGCATGTTATCTCCATTTTACTGATGGCAAAAATGAGAGGCAAGCAGAATGTGAATTATTGAAGGGTATCAAGTCAGAAGCTGCCTGAGCTGGGATTGGAATCCAGAATGCCAAATCCTAAGTATTAAACAATATAGTAGTTTATCTACTTTTATCCAAGTGTGCTAGAAAAGCCACAAAATACTGTGGTTTACATTGAACATGAACCTAAAAATGGGGGGTTGGATTTTAGGGATTCTTGTAAACTTTCCATTGATTGAAATTGAAAGGAAGATTGTTCTTTGTTCTTTCTGGTGGAATGGATTGTCCATATCCAAGAGGTTCTGCCCTTTGTGGCTATTGTTGCATTAACTTTGTCAGCTGAAACCTTCTTGAACCAGCTTGTTCCCTATCTCTTGCCAGTGTCCTGCATTATTTGGGCTATACTTTATGGGTTCTTCTGTTTAGTGTTGGTTTATACTCAGAAATGATAGATTTGTAGCAATGAAAGTTTTAGCTGCTTTTTTCTCATTTGTGGTTTATGTGCTCTTTGATACAAGCTTTCAAAACAGGGAAAAGATGCAGTTCCTTTAAATGTTTCCAGTAGAGAGAGGTTTATGGTTTCACCAAAAATACCAAACCGAAACATTAATTCTGAGTCTTTCAATGCTTTACTGAACATCCCCTTGAATGGAAGGTAAAGTGTAACAGGGTCCCCTTCCCTCTGAATTTCTGCAAGTTTGCCAAGTTCAGGGTCTCACGTAACCTTCTTTTCCTGCTTCACATTAATTGTCAATATAGACAGTGAATTTTACTGAAAACTTTGCTTGAGAGTGGAGTTTAATAATCAGTCACTGACGTTAGGACTCCTATGTGCTGGCCTTCCAGCTGAGGGATAGATCAGACTTTACAGAAAGTTGTTTGTATGTGATGGAGACAGAGGAGTTTTTGATTGGAATTTTGGTTTTATTTGTTATTTTGAGAGAAGATCTCATGGAATAATGAATTCATAAAAAGATCTGGGCTTTTTATCTTTGCTCTGTTTGAGCGGCTTAAAAAGAATATTTTAGAAGAGCTATTTCTTCCACATTTGTCACACCGAAGTCTTCATTTTGGACATGGAAACTGTTTCCAGTATGTCCCATCTGTAGTGTTACCTTTGAAAACAAAGTTGGTGAACAACAGGCACCCAAGTGAGCAGAAAGTTCTGCATGGAATGGAGATATCAGTAGATGGGGTGTGATGACCTTGTGCTTATTTTGGAAACAATAACATAATGAGTATACTTGAGTAGAGACTCTTTATCCCGAAGGGGCTCTCTTATTTTGTGTGTGACATACTCCTTTTAACCATACTGTCCTCCAGCAGATACTTTGTTTTACTGCATAGCATTCAGGAGGGTGAGTAGCACTTCTCTGCCCAGGGGTAACTAACACTTCTGACATGGCATTTATTACAGAAGCTGTTTAAATTAAATTATTAGAAGCTGTAAGCATTACTTATGGATTATTTTAGTGTAGTACACAACAGAACTTAATTCCTTCAGGTCTGTAATAACACTTATCAGCAGAACTAGGCCAGAAGGAAACATCTAAACTAACAGGCAATCGCAAGATCAGGAGTGACATGTGTTGGTAGTGCTGTCAATGTGGATCCCAAGGTACTCACAGAAAAGAGAGTGGCCAGTCTAGACTGAGATGTATTACTAGAGCTATTAGCTCCATGATAGATGGTTGGAGAGTGGTGCCAGGACCTGTGACTGTGTGGATCTTTTCCTTAAATCTTTCTCTCAGTCTTTCATAAGCCAAACCACACCTAAACATCAACACTCTGGCTTTTCCTTCTTCAGAGCAGAAGTACGAGGAGTTGATTTTTGCAGCTGCTTATGGCTCTGCTGCTTTTCACTGCGTTTTGTCCAGGCTAATTGTCCCATCCCAGCTTGACCCTGGCTCTGTTGGGCTCATCACTCTTTTGGGAGTAGGAAGGAAACAGATGGTGCTCTGACTTTGGCACTGTTCCTCATTCATCTTACCCTCAACCCTGATGCTGTAGATGGAGGAGGCTGATTTCAGGAAGGGGAGGTGGAGAGAGATGACAGATGATGTGAAGAGAACACAGAACTGTCAAAATGATCATGGCTGGTAGGGGAAGAGCCTCCTGGTTGTGACTGGCAAGGCCAGCTTTTGCATGCTGGCACTGGGAGGCAGAGCAGTTTTTCTGAGGCAAAGCTACAGTAGGCTGGGGGTTGGGCTCTGCAACTGGAGAGCCCAAAAGTGAGTCAGCCAGCAAGGGAGAACTCAGTCATGCTGCGTGTTTGAGGTGGGAAGACTGCCCAAGCATGGAAAACTGATCAGCCTTCGAGACACCCAGTTGGAAGATAGAGCTATATTTTCACATTTGCATCCTGGTATTTGTCTTCAGCTAAGGGAATTATCATCACCTTTTGAGGATCTGTTCCATGAGCATCTGCTGGGAGGGCTCTCAATCTCCCTCCTTTTGATGTTTGATTCCTTTGCTGGAATTGGCCACCTGATACTAGAGACATGCTTGTTATACCTTTCTAGCCTTCATCAAAAAGTGTCCCAAGAATGTTGCCAGGTATAAGAACAATGCAACAATGCATGAATCTCTTTCTTCCTACAACAGTCTTTTTTTTCTCATTTCTTTGCTCTTGGCTTTGGGGACTGAAGTCTTCTAGGTCTTCAGATGTCACTATGGGTCCTATTGGGCCTACACATTCCAGATACATGGAATTAGAGGAACTGTAGGAGCTTTGAGTCTCCCTTTCCTTTGATATGATGCTGTAAAGGTGCTGTGACCTTCTTTCATTTCCCTTCTGGCGTTATGACAGAGCACTGGATAGTGGAACATGGCTAACACACTTAAGCTAAACTAATTTCTGAGAAAATACTAATCTCTGACCTCCTAGACTACTTGCTATGAATTACTCCTTTCTGTCTGAACTGACTTCTCCTGACCTCTCTGGGATTCAAAACCCTGCCAGTTTTAAGCACTCTGTATTTCGCAGTGTTTATCATTATATGGGATGGACACAACAGTGTGTGGGAATATCAGAAAAGAGCAGATGCCATTCTCCCTAAGAACATGTAACTTGCAAGACATGAGGTAAAAGCTCCATCTGCTGGAACAGTCTTTGAAGACCCTGTTGGAGACAAGCTCCAGCCTTCTGTTCTCAGATAAGGTGGCTTCATTCAGGGCCTCCTAAACTAAACAGGAAAGCAAAGACTAGCATGGAAAAGGTAGCAGACTGAAAAGAGCCAGAACTGATGTTATTCGTGTGCTTAAGCCAAGGCTGTGTTGATCATCATTGGTACTGGGGCAAGGCCCTGTATTTTCTAAGGTCCTGCTTCAAACCTTGCCAGGATTAGCCCAAAGTTGCCAGCAGAGCAATGATAATCTGTATGTCATGAGACTGTGCACTTCTGCATGATCTGGAGTTGATTAAAAGGTGGTCTGCACTGCATTCGAGGCAATGGAAAATGTCTTTCCATACTGATATGGAGAAGGGTGGCGAAGAGTAAGATCTCGTGACAAAGCAGTACTCATGCTCACTACCAAAGGAGCCATTATATCCTTGTCATCTGGAGAAGTAGTATCATGCAAACTGGGGAATATTAAGTTGCTGTTTAGTGCTCAGACATTGTTCTTAAGAGTTTCAGAGACTCTGGAGATCAAGTTATTAAGTATAGCTTTTAGGATGTCAGATGTTCCAACCTAAATTACTGTAGTAATAAGTAGGCATCTTTGACCATCCCAGAGCTCTTTGCTAGCATCAGTTGAGTAATACCCAGTGCAAAATGTGTGGAGAAGAGATTCCAGTTCCATCTGTGGATTGAATGTGTCTATAGTCATTACTTCTGGCAAGACATGATTTCTTTACATAAGCATCATTCATTTCATGAAGGAAATCATGTAGGGCATAAAATTACATGAACAGTCAAACCCAAATGTGACTCTGAAACACTGCTGAAAGGTGGCAGCATGACATTTAACACATTTTTGAGAGAGACATGTTTAGACATTATTTAAGAGAGGATTGGCCAAGGTGGTCTTGCAGATGGCACTGGACATCCCAATTGCTATGGTGCTACCATGGAATATTAGACATTAGATGTTCAAAGAGGTTCAGGCCAACCCTGAGTATTTTTATTTGAGACTTTATAGCTGTAATACAGGACAGGACTTCATATTCTGAAATACCAGAGGGCAGAACTTGAGCTTTCTAGGGTTTTGCATTTTGTTATTGAATTGCAGTGAATACAGTTCTCAGATCGATAGCTTTTACTTTCTTAGCATCCTGCATAACATGCCAAGAAGTTTAGTGAGATATTGGAGGGTAACAGTCATCTTTTTCACTGATAACACAGCCCCCACACATTATACAGCTGCAGATTTGCAGTGTTGATTAGGAGCACTTTCAGAGTTTAGTGAACAAATCTTTGGAGACAGCCTCATCTTCTTTTGTAAATCATGGTATGGTTGTAGCTATCTGACCAGTTTAATCTTTTATACATTTTCCGACATTCTTTTTCAGGGTGTCACTCATGAGAGCTTGCCCCCAACAGAAGTGGGTGTTGCTTTCTCTGGAATTCATACAAGAGACTACATAGGAGTGAAGAAGCAGGTTTTGCTCATGTTAGATTACCCCCAAAAATAAGGGAGGTTGTTTCCCTGTTCTAGGTCTGAAGGAAAGTAGCAGATGCATCTTAGATAGTGAAATGGACCTTTATTGATTGACATCTTGAAGCTTAAGACTTGCCTATAGTTTTTGCATACCGTCACCCAACCTGGAGGACATACCTTGGAGTGGTGCTTTTGACCTCAGTGTTCCTAAGGCAAGGGCTATTTTTTTTCCTTACTCTTCATGTTAAGGTGGGCAGTTTGTCAAACATTCAGCATTTGGGGTAGAAGGTGGTTCTGCTTTCCCCAGTAGATCAAACAGTTACTCTTTCACCCTTAACAATCAGGACATTATCTTAATGGACATTATGACTGATAGGCAATATCCTCCTCTTGGATAGTTTCTTTTTCTCTAGTTATTTACAAGTGGGGATTAAACTGTATTACACTGGTAAGAAAGAATTGGTGCCTCTCAGTGGTGGTGTGCAGAACTGATGCTATTTGTTAGGCTTCACCTCTGGCCTTCTGGAGCTTGGCTGAGGTCAATATATTCCGTCTAGACACCATAGCAGCAAGGGGATCACATGTTTCCACCTAAACTTTTTATAGCTAATCCTGGAAAATAATGTTTCCTTATTGTCCTCCCCACAGTGACAATGATCGTGGCCATTTCAGGGCAATATCTCTCTAAGGCACAGATATCCACCTGAGCTACCTGCAGCACTGAGTAATATGCTCTCCAAAGGAGATGAAGCTACAGTAATGACCTGGAATAGGAAGTTTTCAGGCTGGTCAGTGTAGTGTTTCTACTTGTTTTACGGTGTTCTGTTGTGGCATGGCTGATAAGCAATATGTCCATATAATGTTGCATTATATAAACAGCCTGGGAGATGTACTCAATTGTTCTCTCTCTGGGAAATCATCAGGATCTGGATATAGCATTATTAACCCTGTTGCTCTGCCTCCAAGCTGGCAAGCTTCCTCACCAGGCTTGATATCCAGCAACTGGTGGCTGCTGAAAAAGTCTTTATAAATGTTCTGTACATTCTGCTAATACAGATATTTCATGACAGACTTGTTTCCCAGGGAAGATACCATGTGCTCCATCTGCCGCTCCATATACTGCCTGTGCTAGGTTTCTATTGGCTTAATTTTGCAACTCTGTAGTTTTCTGTTGCTTCCCCATGGTTCTTGCCTAATGTGCAGGATTAGGTGGTACAAGGCCAAGATTTTCCTAATCATCTTTTACCAAATGACAGTATTTAGGTTGTCATACCTCTCTAGTTGTCCACCTGGATCCCACCCTTCTTCCTTCTTACGTGGATGTGAACCAGACTGACCCATAGATAATGTTCCTGGTTGTAGTGGCTGCTGTGTGTGAAACAGAAGAGGTGAGAGGCTGAATATGATTACCAGTTTGCTTCTAACAGGTTCAGGAAATTTTCATACAAGTTAACAAGTTCTCATGCAGATGGAGTTATGTCTCTCAGTATGAGTTTCAAATAGGAGCTGCTTAAAGCTCTCTGAACCTGTGCAAGCCCTTAGTGAAAAGATGGCTCCCACATGCTGTTCTTGCAACGTGCTGGATTAATATTCAATTCTTGGAGTTCACCTTGCAACAATATCAGCATATCACATAGTTAAGCAGTTACATCCAATCATATAGTCTGTTTTAAATTCGGTATTACCAATATTAGTAATCCTTCAGGTTCTATGTTATATGGACTTTTTTTCATTAGAGACTTATTTTCTATCTGAAGCTTCAATGTCTGTTTTCTAAAGTTTACTTTGAAGCAGCATTAGCCTGTACTATATTTGAATGTTTCTTCTTGTGGATCTCCTCTAATACAAAGACTTATCTTCAGCAACTTCAGCTGGATCATGCAGCATTTAATTACAAAAAATGTTTATGGAAACCCCATAACTGAAACTCCAGCTTCATTCCTACTGTGCCCACGGGGCAAATAATTATCTGTGCTGTTCTCGTAAAGCTTGCATTCCTGTGTGGAGGGGAAAGGAGTGCATCTATTAGACCACCTCCCTGTGTATTTTATGGCTGTATCCAGCCCATCAAAAATACACCTTTCTGAACCACTTAGAAGTTACATCCAGCTCTCTTTATATGAGTGGGCTGTTCTGTGTATTCAGGCACACTTCACTAACTCTTGCATGGTCTTCCATCCTTGAAGACAGTAAAAACCTGGCCAGTGAAAGCCTTGAGCAAACCATTTTAACTGTGAGGGAATCGGGAGGTCCCTTCATACTTTAAATACTTTGTTGTTCTGTGGTTCTGTGAACTCAGAAGCAGGTGTTAGTGCCTGTTTCTGCAAAGTGTTCTGAGGTGGCAATGCAAAATAATCAATTTTATATCTTGTTAAACATTACATCTTTGAAAAGGCAGCTAGGTCAGATGCCAGTTCGGAAATATCGTCCCTCAGTCACTCCTTGACGTAAATACTTTTCTCCTACAGTCCTGGAAGGCTACTGCTTTCCAGTCATTTCCAGTGGAATCCATACTGACATATTCTTGAAGAAGAGAGAACAGATATTGCCTTTTAGTAATTTTAGGAAGTGTAGAAAAGGAAGTACAGTCCCTCTTCCAAATCCCTCAGCAGTAGTGCTTATGACTGTCACTGAAATCCAAAGATGAATTGTGTCTCTGCTCCCTAATGGTTATTGTTTTGTTTCAGGGCTGTGTCTTCCCAGTAAAGGAAGTTTTTATTAGGTTTTTAAGCATGGGACTACTTACTCACCTGGCAGTGAATGAGGCTCTGTAAGATGTAATCAGAGTAAGGCGAACAGCTGGTTCATGCTGGAGTTAGGGGCCCTGAATTGTTCAGGGAGTAAGAAAGGGCTATGACTCCATGACCTCATCACAGACCCTGGGACAGCCTGATGTATGCTGCTAGTCCTAACACCTTCCTTTTTCATGCTTTAGATGCATGAACACTTAGAGCTGGATCCTGGCTGGTGAGGAATCACAATTCCTGGAGGAGAAGTACTAGGTTTTATGCAACAAGCATCTGGTGGAAATTGTCTGCTAAGAGATTGCATTTAGACATAAGAGACTACATTGTGTTCATTCTGTGCTTAAGACCCAGCTGAGGTATCAATTAGTGCTAGTGTTTGACAGTGTATTTGGTAGTCATCTTGGTGGGGGGTTGTGCTTTCTCAGTTTATACAGTGCTCAACATGTTTGTGTGCTGTTGGAAGCCAATTATTATGATGGTGGCTTTTTTGGATTCAGAAATCAGCCAGGACATGAATTGAGGGCTCCACTCATCTGCTTTTGCTTAGGTCATGGAAGGACTGCTAGCTGGGAATTACTTTGAATCTTTATTGACATACAGTGGATTTGAACTGGTGGCTTGGAGGTGAAAAGCTTCATGTTGCTCAGCAGTGTCTTTTGTATAACAGATGTGAGAATGTGAGCATGGAAGCTATTAATTGCATGCGCTTCTTTACACAGGTTTAATAAAGAGTTTAATAAAGTACATCTTACCAAAAAGATGTACAGCTCTTTCTCCTACACCTCCTTTGGCTGTTTTCAGTTATTCTTGGAATGAGCTTATGTGTATTACATTAACATATTAATCAAAAGTGTTTTGGACTGCGTATAGAAAAAAACAAATCCAAAATTCTTTTACATGCAAGTGCTGATAATTTTGGGGGCCTGATCTTAGTCCATTCAATGGAGAGAGACATCCGCTGAGTTCAGTGGGTACAAGGTCCTGCCCTGCCATGTGATTATGCATTTGGGTCTGCATCTGCATGGATCCCACTGTAAGCTGGAGGTCTACATTAGACATTCACACAAGAAAATTTAGTGTTTTGAAAGATGCGGAATGCAGCTGTTTCCCATCATTATGTTTCACATTTACTTTAGTCAGCACTTACTCTTTTTCAAGCAGTGCCTTTCAACAATAAACAAGGCAAATGCTTCCAATAGAACCTCTTGATGACGCCTATTTAATTTAAATATATATATTATGGCAGCAAATACAGCAATAACATGGAATATAAAACCCACTAACACATACTCTAAAAATGATATGTAAGTGTAGGAAGGGGAGCAAAAGAAGATGCATTTCTTCTGATTACTCATGCTGTATTTAGGATGATTATTGTAAGTTGGAGGAGCATACACTATATCTTTTTATATGTAATAAATAGAGTTCTCACTTTACAGGCACACTAGAACTGTGTCCTAATTGGAATTGGAGTGAATGAATCAGTAATTAGTTGATACTTAGGTATACCAAACCCAGAGGCGTGATAAGCACATCATAGACACAAAGTAAATTTCAAGATGATGGTCTTTATTTTCAAATCAGTAGTCAATTCAGGGAGATGAGTGTTTAGAATAGGAGACTATGACAGGTTCCTTGGCCACAGAGACCTACTGAAGCATAAATCTTAGCACCTGATGGCACCAGGTGGCTAACCAGCACTGTGGCAAGCAACCTTTTCTGAGGAGTCTTTCCCTTAGAGCTGTTCCACACTGGGGAGCAGGTGAGTGAGAGATAGTGTGCAGGGATTTTTCCTGACCTAAATAAGAAAGCTCAACAGCAAGTGATGTAATAAAATAAACATTTTAATAAGATTTAATAAAAGGGAATATAGATAATGAGTAAATCTTATATCACTTCAAAGGCTGTGAACTCTCTTTTCAAGCAGCATCAGCTGGACCTTGGATGGATATTCCTCCTCCTTCCCAGGGTGTAGTGCTTTTTATTTTGTGTAGCAAACAAAATCACGTATCTTCTCTGGATCAGGGGGGCAGCAGAAGTGGGGATGGGGAATTATCCTCCTCACAGGTTTTTCCCCTTGTTCTGCAGCCTCTGACCCTTTTTAGAAGCAGGCTGGGTAGGAGTAAGCAATACTGACAATGACAGGTGGGTTTGGAGAAGGGTCCTCCTTACTCTCCCTTCACCCTTGTCTGACTAGGCTAGTCACAGCCTTTTCTGGCTCCAGCTCTGTTGGAGATTGCTCTGCAGGGAATATTAACATACTCTAATAACTCATGTCAGACTTATCAAGGGATTTGTTTTATTAATTCCAAGACTGGGTACAGCAAATAGATTATTGCTTGGGCCTCTTCATAGGCTTAATGAGCCCTTTCTCTGCTTACTTATCACCTTCTTTTTTTTTTTTTTTTTAAATCTCCTTGTGTTAACTCCCTTTTCTGTTCTTTTTGTTAGTATTTATTGAATCCTCAGTGTTGTGTATGTCACATGGAATATGCCTGAAGTTCATTCCTGTCCATCATTTTTTGGATGATAAGAGAGGAATGGAGGCATCACAATTTGCAATGGATTTGGGGTTAGTAAATGCCTTTAGTAGCTTCTGAGAACAAGACAAAGCTGAAAGTACACTGCATGCATGAAGGCTCTTGATCAAGAGGACAGGTACTCTCTTTCTGTGGCATGTGGTAGGTAAAGCCCTGGTTTCCAGTCTCTGTGTTGGGCTTGCGGGTGATGCAGACAAAGGTGAAACGCCACTGGCCTGATATCAGTACTTTGAGCAAATAGCAGAGTGCCTGCAATGAAACTAGTTTTAGCTTCTTGGGTCACTTTAGCATAAGCCACAAGACCGCTCAAAAATAGATTAATTTTTGTGGTAGCGAGAATAAGAAAGTTCACTGTTGTACAGCATAATCATCAAGCTTCCTGTTGCCTTTATGTCCTGATAACCCTCATTGCCATTGATGAATCAGAGAGATCTGAGAATTAGCTATGTGTTTAAATCCAGGGAAGGCATTTCTTGTGTGGAAGATATTTCATTTAGGGAGATCCATCCAGTTGCCATCCCTTCCTGATGCCTAAATCAATTAAAATAGGAAGGCCATTGGAGAAAAACTGGCTCCTGTATTCTTAAGATTTGTTATGAGAGTCACTTCCAGCTTACAAGAACATCTCTTGTTATAATTCATCCACTGATGTGTCACATTGGTTGATTTAGTCCTTGTTAAAGTCAAGAGAAAATTTGGCTTGTAATGGGAAGCTAGTTTCAACTGTAATTAGAACATGAGGAAGGAGCTGTCCATGGGAGTATAACTCTCTTGAAAGTGGTTTTTGAAAGGCTTTGTGGAGCGTGAGGCTCCCTCACCTTGAAAGGAAATCTGAATGAGGACAGGAGTTTCCAGTCATAAGCGTTTGCATGGAAGTAGGTACAGAGGTGCCTAGGTGATATTGTGGTAGTGTGAAAGCCAGGCAGAAGCATAAAAGCATATATTGCTTAGGTCATAGGTTCTTGTTTCTTCTGAGGTGAGAGAGAAAGAGAAATCATCTTCCTCTATTTACCATTGACGATGACCTATGAAATACAAAAATACCTCTCTCTGTAACCCTGCCACTGCTCTAATATACAAATGGCTTGTAAATAGCCATTCCAAATACTGTAGCTGAAGGCAGGAAAGTCATGCTGTCTTTTTTTTTTTTCCTTCCTTTGAGTGGCCACTCAGGTGGAAAAAGCTTTGGCACTTGTAATATGTAATGTGATGAACCATATGTTGGCTTTTTCTGTTTTCGTGGAACTTTGAATGACAAATTGTAGTGTTTGTGGAGGAGACTATGTACTGTACATGTGTAACTTGGGTACACGCTACCAGAGTGTTCATATTTTTTCTGTGACATGATTTGTCTTCTGGTATCTATTCTTCCTTCAGAGGAGCTATAGATTGTTCTTGGCCCAACTGTTGCAAGTAAATTTGAGGGCAGATGACTGCTCTTTATAGGGCTGTGTACATGATACTGCTAAACAGAAGGAAAAGAAAGAATCTGGATCTGCACCAGGCCCTGGTGAGGAACAAGGATCTCCAGAGATGTAGAGTGCTCTTAGGCTGCCTTGTTCAAACACAGTCTCTATTTCTAATTCATAAACTTAGCAGCCTCTTCTTCTGACAAGAATAGCTTTCTTCACATTGGATTTTTGTCCAGGTTATGTAGTACTGGATACCCCCAGGGGAGGGACATCTGATAGATTTGGACCTGTGCTAAAATATACTAATTACACAAATGTCCCAGTACAGCTAACCCAAGGATGTAACTCAAAACTGGTCCTGCTGTAGATAACTTAGATGTCTTTGCATTGTGGGCACAGAATGGCTGTCATATGCAGAGGGTCTTGGTGGATCAGCACTTTTCAGTTTAGAAAAGAAGTGGCTACAACAGGAGGTGAGGTAGATGGTTACAATCAAGAGTGCTGTGGTAATGCTAAATAGAGAATGTTTATCATAGTATTTTACAAAGCGACAGGTAGGGGATGCCTGATGTGATGCATTCAGTTGCAAGTTTTAAGTAAAAAAAAAAAATGAAAATAGCTCTTAGCTTGTGAAGCCTGGCAGCTGTTACTGATGGGATTGGTTGGGGAGAGTGCATTTTGAATTTAGAGCAAGAAAATTGTAAAAAAATGGGTTTGGAAAAGGTCTCAAGGGCCAGCTAGTCTTTCCAAGACAAGATCAGGTGTATCTGAAAAATTAATGAGAAATACTTGTCTAGTCTTTTCTTAATAGTCTCCAATGCTGGTGGCTAACTCCCAGTACCCAGTCTATTTCAGAGCCTCCCTACCCTTTTGCTACCAAATTTTTCTAACATGAATCTGAAACTTCCCTTTCTGCATCATAAGTTTCTTCTCATTCTGTCTATGGTGAATGTGGAGGACACTTTGTTTTTTTCTGCTTGCACCTGCCCTTCACAGGTTAGACAGTTCTGTGCCTATGTGTGCTCCAGCAGTCTGTGAACACGAGTTGCTGAATGGAGATGTACAGAGGTGCTGTGCAAAATAGCAGGGAGCAAATCCTCTTATTTCCTTCAGTGCCCAGGCACCTAGGATGAAATTGAAAGAAGCTTCATCCTGGACTACTCAGGCAACGTACCTAGGCAGTTTAAATGAAGGTCTACAGATTGTTTGGAGGGCACCAAGTAACTAGACTGGATTTTTACTAGTCGTAGGCTACAGAACTGTTGACTTTTTCCGCAGCAGTGTAGCCAAGGCCCCAGTGACTGTACATGAGCATATTTGTTGGGATGTGTGGGAGAGGATGGTACTTTTCACTGCAAGCCACGAAATCAGCAAGCAGCCTTATCTAAGAATAGTAATAATACAGAGTTAATTAGAGGGATTATTATGAATTCATTTCTCTAAGATTTTTTTTTTTTTTGGTTTTTTACTCTTACTGGAGCTAGAAATACTGGTGCATTGGTTTCTGAAAGCAGCAGGCATACTTAATCCATCTATACCATGTTGATAGGAAAGCACTTTTCTAAATGGCCAGGCAATTGTAGTGAAATCATAGTGGCTTTCAAAAGTCTCCCCAGTTAGCAATAGCGCACGTTCTGCCCGAGTGTCTTGTTTGCCTGAGAGGAGAAAGCTTAGCCCCTTGAGGTAAGGGGTCCATTTTCTTTAGTAGGTATAGGATCCACTCAAATATCATATGCTTTAGAGGTTGACATGCTCAGGTCCATGTCAGTCAACACCACACTTGACCATGCGGAGAGGGCAGTCTGCCCATGACATTAGTACATACAGTATGGAGAAGAGCATTGGAGGCGTCAAATCACTGTTAATCACTCAGATAAGATTTGAAATTGAACCCCTTCACCTCATTTAAAACAGGAGCACTTTAAAATCACATGGCATGTTTAGTACAATCCTCCAAGTTTCTTTCTACCTCTTTAAGTAGTTCTTGTTGTTCTAACTCTGACATGCTAAACTGCTGGATGGCCTTCCTAGAAGCTGTTAAACATCTGTCTCTTTCAATTCGGAGCTGGCTGCATTTCAGTACTGGATGAATGATTCCTGTATTCACAGCTAATAAGTGCTTTGGGATCCCAAGTATTAGCTGTGCAAAGGCACAGCAACACAAATGTCTGCAATTTTATGCAACATATCAAGTGACTACTAGTCCCAAGAGAATGAAGCCTAAGTGATCCCAAGAGCAAAGGACACAGAAAAATGTAATTGATTGTGATGAACTTGTTTGTGTATGTGTCACCACTTGTCTCCACTGAATAAAATGAGAAATGTTCAACACTCCATTAACACAAATTACAGGGTCCTATTTTTCTGGAGTGAGACAATAAGGCCTACACCTGCTAGTACTGTGAAGTTCTTCATGATCCTAGTCTACATCTCTGTGACAAAAACCATAGGTCTGAGTGGCTTTCAATTTCTTTCAGTATCCTAAATGCTTAGCAAATTAAATAGAATTGGTCAGATTTTCTTCTGTGGCAATTCCACGGGAATCAGTGGGATGGAGTCTACTACCAGAGTAAGACAAAAGACATTAAGCATATATGAGGAAAAAAAAAACAACACTACCGAAAGACTTTTATGAATTTAATGGAGCTGAGATTTTAACCTAGCTAACTATAAATACAAGAGCCTTCAAGGTGCCTGTCTCCTGTATGAGCAGGGCACTACAGGGCTGTTGTGCTAATGCTTGGAATTTGAATCTCATTACAGAGCCTGTCTTTACCCAGGCAAATTGTTGTCAGAAGCTGTTCATACCGCGTAAATGTTGTTTCTTTTTATGTCACTCCCAGGTGCCTTTGAAACAATGTCCTGTAGAGAAAGACAGGGAGCCTGTACAGTTTTGCCCTGACAACACTGGTCCCCAGCAGCTTGGTGTAGGAGATGAAGTAGGACCATATGTTTACATTTACCTTAACAGACCAGGTTAGAATGGAATGTGATCACTTGCCAAATCAGCATCTGGAATTAACACTTTGATGAAGTATCAAAGTAATGAAGACTTTGCTCATTGCAATTTGAGGGGTTTCCAGCTCTAACAATGAGATAAAGAGCTGCATTTTGGCTAAATGTTGCATCAGAGCTCACTTAAGAGGAAATCACTCAGTTCTGAGTCACCAGCATCTCTTACTACCACACCACAGGAGTCCAGCCTGGCTCATCACATATCTTTTGAATCATTTCACAAGCTACTATAAATGCATCAATCTATGTTCTCTGAACTTTTTTCATATATATCAGTAAGTCCAAATAAGTGTTCAAGAGTTCCCAACCAGTCATGCTTCTGCCAGTGAAATTGTACCTGTACCAATTTGCTGTATTTGCAGCATGGTAAGAGCCAAATCTGCTTTAGAAAAGCTTTTTTAGTAACTGAATGAGGTTCAGAGTAAGGTCACTTTCCTGTCTAAAGGCAGCATCTCCTCTTATTTGGGGATGAGTCTTGTGTGCCTCTATAAGTGTTTTAAGTTTTGTCTGCCTCCTCTCCCCAGTGTCTGCCTGCTCCCCATGCACTGGCATTCAGAAAGAGAGTAACCAGAGAGCCCTGGAGGGGGATGCTGGAGAGCTTGGGGGACTTGTACTACAAGACAGTGCCGTTCAGTTCTATACTTATTTACACTTAGCCTAGGATGCTTCCACCTGATGGCTGGTTTGTGATGTGTGTATTCAGATAGTGGTGCTCAAGTTATCCGGTGGAAGACAGGTGTCCAAAACCCATCAAAGCAGGGATAAGATTTGAATGGACTGTGGACGTGGGAATGAAAGCGGGTCTCTTCAGGTCAAAGGAATGTGTACTGGTAGGGCTGGTGAGCTTAGAAAGTCTGTGCTGCCCTTGTCTTCCAGTGAGAGAAGTATACTCTCGTAACACCTTCCTGTATTGCTGAACTTTAAAAAATGTTCGATTTAAAACTACCTCAGATGTTTCCTCTACAGGCATGGGAATGATCTGAGCTATAATAATGTTTGCTTTGTTCCTACCGCTCCCCTTCATCCTCCTCCTTCCCTTTCCACCACACTCAGATGGCTGGGGCTGCACCAAAGGCAGCAGTCCTGCTGATCCCTCTTTCAACCCAGCTATTAGCATCAAAGGACAAAAGCAAACAGCACCGGCTTGTGGCTCAGCCCTTTACAAAGGAGCAATAAAAGGACTCTTGTGTAAAGGATAAAGCAAACTCTGCCTTGTCCTTTGTTAAGGGGCAGACCTTTCTGTATTTGAACTGCTCTGAGTTGAAGGAACTGGAGAAACCTTCGTCTGCACAGCAGTGAGTCCCATGGTCACTGGACTTTTTATTAGCCATGGGTTCTGCATGCTTCCTGTTAATCAGGGAGCACTGTACCTCCTCGATTCTGCTGGCAGGCAGGAGGTCCCTGTGGGGAGAGGAAAATAGTACTGATAGAAGAGGAAGAGAGTGGGGACATGTTTTAAACAGCTGTGAGCTTTTTAAATTGTTTTGGTTTTTTTGTTTGGTTGGTTTTTGTTTATGGTTTTTATTTTTTTGGAGGGGGGTGGGTTGTTGGTTGGTTAGTTGGCTTCATATTGTTTTAAATAAACTAGAAAAACATGAAGAGAATTTGACAGAATGTCTCAGGTAACAGGTTCTGAAAGAGAGTCAGCTCAGCTTCCCGGCTATCACTCTATTTGCCATCTCTATCTTCTGCCTTTCTTGAGGCATTAGTTTTCTCCTAATTGTGGAGCCACCAGCCATAAGGTGCTGGATCAGAAGGTTCTTATTAAGGGCCCCTTTTGTAGATATATGCAACCAGAGTTTTCATTGTGACTCACGGTGGAGTGGCACACCACACTGCAGAGGCGTTATGAGGTTTCCCATGAGGACTTGCATGTCAATTTAAATTGTATGTCACAGAGGTATTTATTGTAGTGTCAGGGTCTTTTGTGAGGACTGACTGCCTATATGCCATTTTTGTCTTCATAAAGAAAGCAGTGCTTTCTTGTATGTTTTAAAACAAAAATCAAGATCTTTTCACCATTTGAAAATCAGCATTTGCCAGCAGATACCACATGGTGGGGTGTCTGCAATACAAGAAACTCCCTTTGTGTTTATTATAGGAAGTAACTCTAATGACCTGTGCTGACAAATAGGTAAATATTGCAAAAGTGTCACAGAGATGTAAACGGTGACATTTGTGAGGCAGCTTGTGTTGGCTGGAGACTTTACAAAAAAGGTACAGCAAAAGGAAAGCTAAGAGTAAAACCAGTCAGGATCAGAGGTGCCTGCTCTTAGGGACATTGGAACCATCAGTATGGGTAAAAGCAAATCCCCTTGCTGTCTGCTCCCTGTTACTTGCCATTGAGGAGCTACAATTTAGAAATGCTTGTGTAGTTCTTAATACTTTGCTGTTCCCCTTTTTGTCAGCTTCATGACCTGCTTAATTTGTATACAGTTAAATAAGTATTGTTTCAAGCAGTGTATCAGTTACAGCCCACTGCCTCTTATTTGCTTAATGTGTTTATCCCTTGCTCACCCTTGGTTAGCTCTTTCCTTTGCTCCTTATATCTGCCTATCCTTTTATTCCCTAAACATCCAGGAGATTTCCTCCTGGAGCACAGACACCCTGGTGAGGCTACCTGCTATTCCCAGGCCCCTGAGGTAGCCCAGACTGCAGTTGTGCCTGCTCCTTTGTAGGGTGTGCAGGGAGGCTGGGAGGGCAGCACAGGTCTAGAGTTTTGTACCTGCTTAGAATAGGCTTTGGGACAGCTGATGGATTGTCAGAAACACTTTCAGTACCTTCTGATGCTCCCTTCCTCTTCTGAAATATCTGATCATCTTTTCTGACTGCCACTGATTTTCCCAAGCGACACCTCAACTCGGGCCCTAGCTGTGGACTTGTAAATTCTTTGGCACGGTACTCACATTCTGCAGTGGTGTTTAAGGGTCTGCTTCTTTCATTCTGCCCCTACTCTCAGTTCCTGTTGCCTTCCACCCTCAGTGCATGCATTGCTGCCTGACACTTGTTTACATTTCCTGCCTAAAAATGATTACTTTTGAGCAAACTTTCAGTGCTAAGTGTCCTTCCAGGCTTGCATGCCAAGACACCAATTCTTCGATACAATTATGTGTTACAACAGGAAAGGCAACAAATAACACTCATCACATCTGACTTAAATATTTAGTATGAAGCTATGATAATTAAAGAGTTGATGCAGCAGTCCCTCCCCTCTTTCTGCATTGTTTTATTTGGGTTATATACCTCCTTAGGGGACGAGGGCTTGATATATGTGTGATGTACCAGAGGGACTTTTACTCAAATGATTGTGGATCCATTAAAAAGTGATAAACAAAAAGCAATATGCACAGGAATCACTCACTACTGAAATGCAAGTGGCTTCAGAAGACAAGTGGCATCAGTTTCACAGCAACAGAGCTGCTTTAGAAAAGGGGGTCATACTGATGGAAATTTGAGGGGATATTGGTGGAAGGAGAATATATTCTTAGACCTTGGTGTATAGCCAAAGCACTCAGCATGTCATGCGCATCATAGACCTGTGGCAGAAGTGGTCTGGGACCCGTAGTAGTCCAAATCATTAATGCATTGCTTTGAAGTCTTGCTGGAAAGATGATGCCTGCGTCAGCACATCTCCCGGGCCAGGTACGAGCCTGCAGGACAGAATGCTACCTATGGACCTGGCCCCGGTGATTCCTCAGCTGTGTTGTTTTTGGTTTTTGGGTTTTTTTTATTTGGAGGGCTGCCCTGGGCAAAAAATATTGATCTACTCTAATCCCATGAGATTTCTGGGGTTCCTCCCTCATGGTGTTAAGTGTAGCTGTTCAGAACAAGACTAAACTTTAGATGCTAAAAAAGTTATGAGAGGCATTTTTTTAAAGTCATTCTCTGAGATGGTTGGGCTGTGCCCAAGACAGATACTACATTCAAAGATATGCCTTTTCTGTGATTGATACTATCACTTCCTCCTCTTTTTTTTCTTTTTTTTTTTTTTTTAAAGGACTAATGTATTCTGGAATTTGTGCGCTTTATTCTAAAAAGCGGTATATGTCACAAAGAGTGACATAGAATGTGACAGAGTGACATAGAATGACATTAGGTCTGAATTCAGCACCTTGTGAAAAGACAACATGTGGGACCTGCAAGCTTCTGGCAGTCCTCCTCTACCCCTGCTGCTGTCTGCAATGAAGGATGTTGTTTTGGGAGTGATGGGCAGGAGGAATGGAAAGGAATGGTCTCTCTTCTAGACTTTAAGCCTATGTTGTGTGTCTTGCACCTGGTCATAAATTCACGTGGCCCCTTGTAAAAGGGGAGCAGGTTCTTTTTTCTCTGAAAACTTGCTTGAATTTATGTGCAATAGAAACCTACTGCAGGCAGATTGGGTTTTGTTTCTTTCTTTTGCATTTGTGTGTGAAGAACAGTAGAATATTTTAACCAATATTCTTACAGGAACTGATGTGGCTTGCTTCTATCTGATTCCAGGAACTCTCTCCGGACAGATATGACGGTGGATTCACTTTTACATGCACAGTGGAGAGGGAGCCAGTGCCTCCTCCCTTGCATGGCTGGGTGCTTGGCTGCAGATGGGTGGCCTTCAAACAAACCTAATTACTTCTGGTTTTGCATGAAATTGATTTCCATGCAAGGATGCTGAGTTGCTGTGTGAATCTCTAATGGCTTTTTTCTGTTCTCTCTCTCTTTTCCTTTTCTCCCTTCTGCTTGCCATGAAAACACCTCGACAGATGTCAATCATATTCCAGGTAAGTGTTGCTTTTGCTGAGCTGAAAGTCTGCTGTTTAAGGACTGGTGGTGGACAGCTGTCAGGGGCAGAAATCTCATTCTGCTTCCTGCGAATGTACAGAAGAAATCTTCATACTGGACATCACAGGGTCTGAAGTGCAAAGTCGTTACTAAAAGGAGGGCTTCATAGTAGCAAAAGTCATAAACTTATCTCTTCAGAGATTACATTGTGTTGGTCAGTTAAAGGGATGATTTCTGAATGAAAATTACAATAAAAATGGTTACTTCTTTTGCTAATTACCTGGCATTGAACATTGTATTACATACAGTTTATGTCTGATACATCTGTGTGTGCTCTGGCATAGAAAACTAGTTCAGTGATTTTCCTTCTCCTACTGCAGTCTGCTCTATTTGCTGGTCCCACTGATAACCTCTTGAGGTTCATTTTCAGTAATAAAGGAGGTTTTTGTTGTTGTTTTGGTTTAGGTTTTAAAAACCAGTATCTTTCTGGATGAATGTGAATGCGTGATCTTATTTAGGTATCAAAACTTTAATTCTTAACAGGGCACAAATGATTCATTTAAAAGGAAAAAAGAATGTGTGTTTATATGCTTGTTTATTTGTGGAGTTCTTCCACAAGGGAGTATTTTACCACAGAGAACTCCAGACCTACCTCCCCAGATTGCATTCTCATTGCTAAAAGGATCCGACTCCCCCAACTTCAGCTACAAGAGTTAATGGAACTAGACCACTTTATGCTATATTCCACATTCTGTTACTACTGAATTTTAAGCAACTTATATTTTCCACGTGTTCAGGCAGCTCCACCTCATTTATCATGAGGTGAAATGGAAGTGAGAGCTGAAGGAAGCAGCTAGCATTGCCCCGGCTGAAGTGGGATGACGGGAAGGTCAAGGCTCTTTTCCTTCTCAGCTTTCTGCATAACTTTTACCAAACCTGACCTGGACCTGGAATTAGTTTTCTGTTCAATTTGTTTCTTTTCTACACTTGGATAATCCGAGTTTTGTGAAGCACTTCAGAGAGACACAGTGAGGGCCAGCCACTTGGATAATTTTCCTGTATATTTAGCTTTTTGGCTTCTCTTGTCAGTCCCTTTTCTGCTGAGATACTTTGCATTCTGTGCACATCTCAGCTGGCAACAATGGGGATGGAAGTGGCCAAATGGCAAATGTTGAGTGTCGTGCCTTGGAAAGAAAGGCTCTGTCAACCATAACATTGAATCTTTTCAGTGACCCATAGGGCTGAACATGCGCCTTCTCTGCCCCAGTCTCAGGTGTCCAGGAACTCCTGTTTCTTCTCATCTTGGCAAGATCTGACAGGATATGGACCAAGGGCTTGTGGTCACAAGTCTCTCCACCACATCCTGAAGCTGTTGGTGTCTGTGGCAGAAGAGGATGGTTTTGCTGGGAGGGCATTGCCATTATGCCACTAATGAGTGTTGCCTTGAACAACATCACGGCCATATCCAAGGCCTGCACAGTATGCAGGGGATAGTGGCCTCACTATTAAGGGCCCAAGCAAAAGACGGCACAATCAGGACAGGACCATGCTACTATTACTGTGGGGCCCCTGGAGTGGTCCATCCTTTTGCTTCCTGAACAGTCTCTTCTAACTTACTGTCCTCTTACTTTAATTTATATGCATGGATGTGCATTTTTTATTCTCTCCACTGCTCATACACATGTTCTTGTTCTCAGGACTGCTGTGTGCTTTCTCACAGGGATTTTTAGTCAGCTGTGAATGCTCTTTTCCATGTGCTGTTACACTCATCTGTGTGTTTTCAGTCTGACAATTATCCACACCTCATTATTGGGATCTGTGACTGTTTACTCCTAGACAGTCTAGTTCCTCTGCTCAGCTCCCCCTGGGGAGGACACTGGCATTGCTGTGTGACTGGGCAGTGATGTGGTCCACCAGGAGGGTTTTGGTGTGCTCCCTTCTGCCCAGCCGCGCACAGGCTTTCTTCCTGTTTGTCCATCCGGCTATCTGTATTGTGAAGGCAGAGCCCCAGGCCCCTGTCAGCATGGTCACTTGAACCATCCGCTGTTTACAAGACAAACTAAGGATTTTATGAGCTACTGGTAGCTATTTACCCACAGGCAGCAGAAGGGCTGTGAAGAGCCCATTGATTGAGTATTTTTAAATGTTGAATAGACTGGTTAGAACTAATTCCTCAGTAAGAGAAGGTAGTTGTGAATAGGCTGGGGCTGGCAGCAGTGGGGACCACAAGTCTCTACTGGGTGTAATTTGTGCAAGGTGCAAATAAGTTGGTCTTGTTCAAAGTAATTAAAAACGTGTAGTATGAGCCTTCCCTGTCTGTGAGGTCTCTGCTTGTGAGGCAGCGGTACACCAGCAACAGGGGCTGGTGTGCTACACTTGTTTCAAGAGCCAAATGAATATCCCATCTCACTTATTTCACAAATGATAGGAGTTTATCAGATGTTATTCCAGCTGCCCTTGAAATGCTGTGTCCCCGGTCACAAAATAACACCACCACATTGTAAGCAGCAAAGTCAAGTATTTAGAGCAGGGCCCTGAAGTTGGGCTTGTTGCTGTCTGTACTCAGCTGGGTCACTGAATCACTGTCATGTAGAAGAGACATAATTTCTCCTTTCAGTAGTTTAGTTTTCCCTTTGGGCTTGTAGTTACAGCCTCACCTCACTTTCACAACATGCTTAAAGATCTTGGGCTGAAGGTTATGGAGGTTAAGAGCCTTATTACAAAGGCTAAGGGCCTTGGCTGGGGAGTGGTGTGCAGCACAGACCATAATGGATGCCTCTGTCACCTCTGCACAAGAATGGCCCCTTTCTTAGCACCTTCTACTCTTTGCCAGTGGTCTAGGTTCTGAAAAATGAATTGATGGGAAGGGACCAATGGATCGAGGAGCAAATGATATGCTCCCATCTCTTTCTTTTTTTTTTTTTTTAAAGGAATAATATATGCAGGAGAAAAAAACTATGAGTCCTTGATATTAGGAGGGTGTCAAAGTTTAAATAGTGCTTTTGCTGTTCATGCCACATTCCTTTGTGAAAGAGGTCTTCATATTCTTCTGGAGAGGAGGTTAAGAGATGAAGTTCTGGGCATTTTGCTTTCATGATTTTACTGCTGACTAGAGTTTGCATGTAACTGAGTGGACACAACTCAGTAGAATGACCTAGTTAGTTGAGGCCCCGAGGGAAAATTAGTCCTTATTTGCCTGAACAGCTCCTTCATAAGGATACAGAGATCCTTGAAGGCAGAAGCATACTAGCACTTTTTTTGATCACAGTCTTTAATCTTCCAAACTTCATGCTTTAAAGCTTCTTTCTCTTCTCATCTCAGGGCTGCTGTTGTAGTATGTCCCTCTTAACTCCATGTCATATGAACATTTAAGCAGTACCTGCATGTTAACTTCTGCTTCCTTAAAGCTGAATTCTGCTTTTTGGGCATGAAAATGTGTGAATTGTGTTTCAGCCCATCTGAAGTTTCCTGTTAGCAGAAGTTACTAGGTCAGAGCAAGAACCTACCCATGCCATGCCTTCAGTGCCACTCACAAGTTGTTTGAAATGAGTTTGTATAGGCTTACGTTCTTCTTCATAGGTGCCACCGTTGTTTTCATGCTTGGTTGCCCTTTGTACTGACAACTGTTCCTGGATTGGATTCTTGCCCTGAAATGTGAATGTTTTTCAGCTCCATGCACACCTGTTGTCAACAAAATGACAGCGTTGATCACTGGGGGCAGAGTAAGAATTCATCTAGCCCAGAAGCATCTTTTCATGAAAGTAGATGCTCTAGTAGAAGTTTAAGAAGCTATGTTGGCATTGGTCTTGTCCTAATATACCTTTGTGGTTTCTGTTAGTCACTGTTTTAAGGACTTACTGACTTTATACTGCATTCAGATCATAGTATTGTACAGTCATTGGTGGATGTATTTTTGCTGGATGTGTCCAGTCTTTTTTTTTTTTTTTTCTTAATCCAATTCTATTTTTCAACTCCACAGTATCCTGTGGTAACAACTCCCAGTGTTTAATCACTCAAATGTGGAAAGTACTCTCTTTCACATGTTTTTACACCCGTTACTTGAGAATTTCATTCAGTGACTCCTACTCCTTGTGTTCTGACAAAGATGGAAAAAAAATTCCCTGTTCACATATTATTTCGAATTTTACCTCTAACATATATATTGTCAGAGATGTCTTCTCCAAAATGAAGAACTCTATTCCATGCCTAACTGTTCTTATTTTCCCAACTTGTGCAACTAATTGATCAGGTGCTCTGATTTGCACATCTTATGGGTCAGTCATAAAACGCATTCACCCTTAGGTCTTGCTATGTCACACATTCTCTTGTGCATGTGGCCATTTTTGCAAACACTTGCACGTTTTATTTTGCATGTTTTATTATTATATTTTAATTTTAATTTATTTTATTTTATGCTTTCAAATGTCACCATGTTTGTAGCCCTCTCTGTGTGAATGCTTCTAGAAATATGCCATGTGCAGTGTCAGAACACTGTTTCTGCCAGAGGGGAAAGGAGCTAGTATGGTTTGATCACTATTTCTGCCCATAGATATTGGGGTAAATGACTTTCTCTTTGGCTTCTACCTCATGCTTTTATTCCTTTCATCATTCAGTCAGTGCCACTCACTCTGACTCACTGCACCTGATAATGACAAAACCTACCCTGGAATTACATAGCAGGGGAAGCAAAGGGGATGGAAGAGAGGAACTAGCACAGCTGCTGTGTGCAATTGGACGGGAAGTGGGCCTTGGCCTACACTAACAACTGCACTCCTGTCTGGCCTTGCCGCTGAGGCCTGTGAGGAGCCCCTCGGCTGTTGTGCTTCTCATGGTTGAAACAGAACTGATCGATACTCAGCCTGTGCTACTGCACTGTGTATGCTATCAGGTAGGGAATCAGGGCATCCTCTTGGTAAAGCTGACCTGCCTAGCAGGTAAAAGGTCTGAACTAGGCCTCAGAATGATTTTTCCTCTTCATCCACTCTTCGCATCTCTTAAAATAAGGTTTTTGCGTTTTCGTCTGAGTCCCATCCTTTGGCTTTTCTGGAATGCCCTCTTTTTGGTACAGAAAGACTCTTTTGGAGTATTCCTTAGTCTTAGGGTTTTAGAAAACCTCAAGATACCTTTTAAGAAGGACAACGTGGGAGACAAGGGACTTGTCAGCTCTCTTCCCTAACTAGAAAAGGGAACTGCTGATGTAGCTGGGATAAGGGGCTCAGAGGTGAAAACAAAAAAAGTCTGTATCTTAAGGTTATTCCTTAGGTTTTAGGAAATTAGGAAAGGAGATATAATCAACAGACTCTGCAGCAGAAGCCATTTTATTTTTGTAAGAATCCCTTTTCTGCAGGATCCTTTTGTTCAGCTCTGCCATAAAGAACTTGCATGTATATCCTCGACCAGGGGGCACGATGCCCTGCCTCAGACATACATTGCAGCTGGCCCTGTTATTGCTTGAGTGGGTCATGGAGCCTGATGCCCAGGATCCTCTGTGGGCAAGCCTGCCCTTGGGGAGAACTGGGCGGCTGCTGCTGCTGCCTGGCAGTCTGTCTTTCCATTCATTAAAAGCTCTTGGGCTAATCATCTGGCAGCATCATTAAAAGGGAAATACGGAGGCTGCCTGCAATTCAGCAATGCACACACACATGCACACCCCTAGAGCATGGACCCAGTAACGTGGGACAAGCTATAATTAATTAGATGGAGTCCATCTTCCTTTGTTGCTGCCAGTTGTCACTCTCAGCTGCGTTTGGTGCTCTCCCCACCTTCTTAGGTTTTGTGGCTTTATTTTAGCATTTTAACTGCCAAGTACCCCAGTGTGGTGCTGGGGGTGAAACGGTAGTGGGGACAGGGTTCAAACTGCCTCCAAAGTTTCTTTAATTTTCTCCAACACCCTGAAAATTGTCCCTAGTATATCCTTAAAGACGAGGAGTGCTGTTTAACCACATTGCTCTTTAATATTATTGTACTCTGAAGCTACTTTTAAAAATGTCATTCTGGCTTCATAAGAATCCAGTATTGGCCCTTAATACTTTGTACAATTAGAGCCACTAATTTTACTATTTTGATACAGAAAGCAGATGGTTCACATTTTAATGTTTTTTATGTAGTTCTTTGAAGTGTTCCTTTGAGATTAAGGGAGATTATTAAGTCCTTTAAGAAAAGAATACTGATTTGTAGTAGGTTAAAGAAATATCAAAAAACCTCCCAGATTTAAATGGGAAGAGTCAGTTGTGGCAGGCATAAATCATGACCAGAGAGCGTAGTTTTGTATGTCTGTCTGCCCTCAGCAATGGACGTACCGTTTTAATAACAAGCCAATGTTCTGAAGAAGCAGGCCACTTTCTTTTCAATCACTGCTGAAAGTCTGAAGAAACTGGGGCTGCAGAGGCTGAGCAGAAAGTGATGCTTATTGTTGTCTAAGAAACCTATTGAGAACCTTCTTCTGAAGCTGTGAGTTCGTCCTTAGTGTCACTCGTATTTGAAGTTCAGGAATAGCAAGTCACTAGATTCCTGACTTTGACATACAATTTCTTTGTAGGCAGTTAAGCTGTTTATTCTGAGGTTTTCCTAAACCTTTTCCGGAGCACTTCTACCCACCATTTTTGTTGAGCAACAGCCATGCCCAGCCAGTAGATCATTGTAAGAATGACTAGATTGGTTTGGAAAAAGCACACAACCCCTAGACTATTGTGGCTCATATAGTTTTGTGTCAACCTTTACCCGGTTCTACACTGACCAGATTTAGGGCCCTGAGTCTTTAATCAGGGCTTCTTGTTGAGCAGATCTAAAATTAAAGGGAAAGCATGGCTACTGGGGAATGGGATGGCTATTGGCACAAATGACAGCTGTATATGTGAAGAATATGCTTTAGGGCCTGATGGGTTCATTTAGCATCCTGAGCCTGCTGAAAGCTTTGCTGGCCTGTCTGGTTGATTCCCAAATAGCATTGTGATAGGTGTCCCACCTGTTCTGGCAACATCTGGTCTAGTTTGCAGGTCTGAACAATTCTCATACCTCCTGCACTGGTTTGTAGGATACCTTATTAGTTAATTGTAGTCCAATAGGAAGTGCTACACCATGCCACCTTGAGCTGACTTTGACTTTTACTATCTGAAAATTGTTTTTAGTGTCTTGTCAAGTCTTGAAACTGTTGTAAAGGTGAGACAATTATGTCAGTTCACATTTTACATGTTGATTTTACTGTGACTAATTTGGAGCCTTTGTTATACATGCTGCAAATGTCACAGATTTTAGATCTCAATGGTTGAAAGTTTTGGTTGTTAATGACATTTTGTTGGAGATAAATATGCTCATTTTCACTCCTACTTTAAATTGCAAGGGAGGAAAATTGTCAGATGAGAAAAGCTGATATGATAATACATTATTTATATTATTATTCAGTTTAATAATGAATGTGGAATTCTGTTGGTGTTCTCTGTGTGGATGGACAACTTAAGGGATAATATATTTTTTTTTGCTATATATCCACCCACCTTTTTCTTCTTGTTTTAAAAAGGGAAAGGTAGTTTTTGGGGGCTTTATTTTTAATTAAGATCCCTACCTTCATTGTCCAGTTGGGACTAGAAAATGAAGAGGTATGTACAATATGACAGCTGCTGTTGTATTTCAAGTTTTTTAAGAAGCAGAAGGGGTGTGAACATTTCTTAGGGAGACTTTCCTTTCACAGGCATTTGAACCAAGGTCAAACCAGGGCCAAAACGGTGGGTACGTGTGGGAGGTGTGCTCACTCCTGGACTGAAGGTGAAGAGCTGTGGGCTGCAGCTGGCTAATGCACCTGACAGATAGGGCACACAACATTGGCCTTTCGGGGATAAGGACAAAAGAGCTGTTGACATTCCTGACTCTTTGAGATTTTTATAGCTCTTCTGTGGCTGGAGGAGCAAGAAGGGGTCTTCTTATAGTGTGTTTAATGCAGGCTTTTGCTCTGAACCCTCTCTGGAGGTTTCTCTTTGTCAGTGTCCCATCTGCCCAAGTGGACAAGGCCCCTGCCATCCCCAGCAGCTGCACCTGTTGGTGCAATGCCTCAGCCCTGGCTTTCCTTCCCCTTGGTGAGGGTTTGGGACCTCTTATCTCTGCTTTGCATCTGATGCCCCCTCCCTTTTCAGCCAGCTTCAGCTGCATGTCCTACTGCCACCTTCTTGCCTTTTCTCCTTTTTCACCATTGCTACAGAATCTCTGTGCTTTATAGGTCCTAACAGTTACACTTTTGTCTACTCGTCTTTTTCAGTGCCTTTTACAGTGACTTTCAAGTGCCCATTTGTTCATACCTAAGATTTGTCTATGGAGAATGATGGGATCAGTGGCCATAAATAGAGACACAAATTCAGGCCACTCTACTAGCAGAGGAAAGCGGTTCAGTGAAATTTTATCTTGTAATTTAGACTAGAAGTATGTCCTACAGTATCAAATCTGGTATGTTTATTTATAGCTAAAAACCATAAGAAAGTCTAACCCTATGTTGTATTTCTGATTATTTTTCTAAATCCACAATAATCTTCAGGAACATTAAGATATTTGCATTCCTCAGACTGTACAATTATTAATCCCCTTATCTGTCTTGGAGTTCTCTGTGGGTGAACATATTCTTGGGATGATTTGGATTTTAGATTTCTCCAGCCAATGCAAAGAAAAATATAAAAGAGAGAAATAAATTCAAACTCAGCATGCTGCTTGTTAAAAATTCTCATACTCTCAGTCTCCGTGAAATTTAAAAAGTCACAGACCTGTTTTTTCAATAAACTGACTTAAGATAGAATGTGTGTGTATGGATGTTATGTATGTGTGTATCAAAATCCCTGCCATACTAAGTGCTGTGAGGGGTAGGAGTAGTGGAAGAGGAATGAAGCTAAGGGAAGAAGGTCAGGGAGCCACATATGAAAAGGATCACTCATGGCTTGAGTGGGTAGGACTTGATTTTTGCTATGTTAATTCTGTGATATCGCGTGTCACATGATGGGTCAGCTAATGGATCAATTGATGTTTAATGAATTGGGCATGAATATATATACAATAATATCTAAATGATATTTGTGTGAATACAGTTGCACAGTAAATCTATTTGAAAGTTGAAGCTAGAAATAGATTTTCACTGAAACAAACAAGGTTTATGCCAGAAAGAGTTATCAGACAGGAACTGGAGCAGCCCAAGTGACCACCACAACCCTATCTACAGAGCTGATAGTAATTGTCACTGCTGAGAGGAGCTGTGCTGCTTTTAGCTTTACCCTGAGTTATGAAACCAAAGAGTAGCTTTAGCTATAGAGCCATAAAGTAACACGGTGCCCTTGGAAGCTGAATCTCCAGTTCTTCTCAGAAAGGAAATGGATTGGTATTAAAAACAGTGTTAAACTCATTTTTTTCGGTCCTTGCCAGGTCTGGTGTACCGGTGTCTAATTGGTGTGAGCAGTGTTGATCAACTCCTAAAATACATTCTGGAGCCACCATGTTCATGAATGAGGACAGCTTTGTGCATGTGTATGCTCTTAGTCCAGATGTTTCATCTGCACTAGATGTGGTGGGATCTTGACCTCCCTTTCACTGACCACTGCAGCCTTGAATTTTAGATCTTTAGCTGAGGAGAATTTATTTCAATAGCTCTCCAGAGGTGTGAATGCTCCCTGCAGAGCTCCCTTGCAGACCTTGGCTTTCCTAGCCCATTTACCCATACTGGTGTGCAGTACCTCTGGAGTCACTCCCCAAGGGATATGATGAACCCTAAACACAGTTCAGCAATTACTTGGAGATTTTTTCTATCTGTGACAGATGCATTCCTGCTCAGTGTGGAAAGCAGCACCTGCATATGTGTGTGCCCTGTGTGCTACACCCATACTTGGTCTAGTTCAAGTATGTGAGCTCCAATCCTGAGAAGTGTTGGCCTTCGACCACTGTGCATGGATATTGCTGCTTCTTTTTCTGTTTTGTTCTTTTTTTCTTACTTCCTCTTTCTCTTTCTCTCCCTCTTTCTTTCAAAGGCTTCTCACACCTGATGATGGGTGAACAAGGTAAGTCCTTTGCCTTTCTCTTTTTTCAGTCATTGATGATGAAAGAGCTTTGTCCCTGCTGCTTTTCTGAGTTGGGCTTTGCATGACAAAAGCAACTAAGCCTACTGGGTGCCAGTCAAGCCATTTGCATTTTTCCCTCTGTGTCCTGTGAGCCGTGGCTACTTGTCAGCTTGGGACACAGGTGCCCAGGAGGCAGCATGAAATGATTCCATGGATAGCTTCCCCCTTCCATGCAGCCCCAAAATGATTTGATCTTGCCATTTCTTTCTTGTTATGCCAGATGTAATGACTCCCACTTCTGTCTAGTAAATTTAGACCTCAGCGTTGGTCTTTATTTTTGAAAGTGAAATTATTACAAAAAATATGTTAATAGCCCTCATGACATGTTCCTAACTCATTATGAATGCTGAGGAAAATTGCATATAATGACCTGTAAGTCCCGTGTCTACAATTTAAAATATTAATATATGCAAAAAGCAAAATGGTTTAGAGGAAGAACAGAGCTAACCCTAGCTCGGGCTACAAACAGGATCTAGGCCTGTATCAGAGGTCACATTTTAATATCTCAGCCTGGATTGTGTTACAGATCTATTGGCTGTGACATGATGGGATCATTAGTCCTGTTTTGCACTAGTGGGATGTAGAGCAAGGAGAGGTGAGGTGAGGAGAGGGGTGATTCATGTTTTCCTCTGGCAGTGTCACATTTTGCTGACATGGGTACAAAAGGGGGAGTCAGCAGTGCCTGGTGATGCATTCTAGTCTTGCAAATGCAGTGAAGTGGTTGAAGACTTAATGCAAGGTGTGTGCACTTGGTGCACTAGGAAGACCAAACCAACTGTTTGTCCATGGGGAGAAAATGTGAGTTTTGACTCTAAAGCCTGATTAAGCTTTCCAAGACTAGATGTATGCAATAGTGATTTTGCCATTAAGTGAATGTATATCTGAGGTTAGACAGTCAAAGAGTTAATAAGATAGAATGTAGTGCTTGTGAAGACTCATGACTAATTAGGCACTTGAGTAAGAGAGACAGTTGCCATGTATCTCAGTGAAAAGTAGAAAGGCTTAAGATATAATCAGTTTTTATCCTGTAGTTCAAGGCAGATGTCTGCTCTGATGTCATGAAAGCATCCCTATGTAGTGGGAAAGGGAAGAAAACAGGCCTTTCTATGAGTTCATGTCAGGACCATAGTATTCATCATGTGTAGCATCTGGCTAAGCTCTAGGAAGCACAGAGCTCCTTCTATCCCCACTTACCATTCAGCTGGGCTCATGGCTTGGAGGTCAAGCTTGTTGAAGGAGCATCCAGCAGACAGGTCACTTCAGCATGTCCTGGTTGCTCAGGATGCAGCAGAGTATGGCAGGCTGTTGGCAGAGGAAGGGTTGATGGCACGTTGAGAGTGATCAGGATAGTGAACGTTCATGGCCGCTTTCATTCTCTAGAACACTGAACATATCTTTGTAGCAGTCTGTGATGTAACACTGGATTATATAAACAGAGGTACTCGGCCTTTTAATTTACAAGTTGCAACCTGGCTGGTTCATGAAGACTTCTATGACCTATTCATGCCCATGTGACTGCCATCAGCCCTTTCTTTACTCCCTTGCCTGGCAAAAAAAGTGTGAAAACTGTTGGCTTCTGGCAACTTTAGCCATCCTTTTTTTTTATCCATGATACATTTGGGAACAGTGGCTTCTTTTTTCTTGCCAATCAACTCAGAGATATTCCCCTTTGATAAATACTTACTATCTATAAAAATATGATGGATATAAAAGAAGTAAATGTATATATGTGAGTAAATATGCAATGTCAACAATATATCCAAATACATTAGCTGTGGTAGGTGAAATGTGTTTAGCAAACATATTACCATGAGATTTCTTTTTTTCTGTCCTGCTCTGTTGTTTCCCTTGCTGTTTTGAATTTGATGTGGAATGACGCTATCAGTGGTGTGCTATTGCATGAGGGGTTTGCATTTTTCAGTAGAAAATAAAATTAAAGCCAAAGGGCTTAACCAGGCAGTTACTGGTTGTACTGTCAGCTGCTTAAGCCTTGCTTTGTGCTTTAGTTGTGGTGTGTCTCTTGGTTTTCCCTTGACATTGTGTTTTGTTGGGTTTGGCTGCTACATAAATATGCTGATTTTCTTGGTTTAAGTATGGCCAGTGACATAATTTTCTGGTTTTTATGATTCCTCCTTCTTTTCTCTTTTGCCTCCTCTATGGTGGACACCCTTCTTGTTCCTCCTCTTAACTGGACACACACCTTCCTGTCTGTAGGTAGAAGTAAAGGTAGAGATTGCATTCTTTCTAAGACTTCATTGCTTGGAAAATGTTTGACAATGGAAAAAATGCATTTTTATGAATGTGGTTCATATTGGAACTTAATGTCTTTGTTTTAAACTGTATCTTAACAATATTTGGTTTGTACTGAATTATAAAAGAAATATTTACTAATATTAATGATTTGAGACCTTCTTAACAGATGTTGTTTTCTTCCTGTTCACACTGAGTACGGGCTGCGCAGTGTTGGGATGTTGGGGTCAGGTAATGTTAGGGTGCAAAGAGACCATCATTTCAGTCAAAACACAGAGCCAGAGGCTGGTGAGCTGGTACTGCTGACTCTCTTGCCCTGGAGTGATGCCACTGCTGGGAATTTTGGCACTTGTGTTGGCGCAAGCAGGACCAGGGCTTGTTCAGTCCCCTTCAATGATGGAGGTCTTTTGAGATATCCTTTCTCCTTCCAGCTCTGCTTACCATCCTCCCTGTTATTGAAAAGTTGTTTTTCAAAGAGAAATTGCGTTGCAGAAAAGCTGTGGAGGAAACAGAAGTGATCAGCACTGCTGAACAGAGAGCTCTATTTCCTTTGCAGCTCAGTACAGCCCAGGGCGTGTAAGGCTGCTGTGAAGCTCCAGCTTGCTCTTCAGCAGTTCACACCTATCTGTAGCATGCAGAGGGCAGTCATCCATCTATAATCAAAACTGTGAAAAAGGCAAAATGCTGTAAACCTGCTATGGGTCTCCAGTTGGACTGGAGGGCAGGGTGAAGATTAATTGATAAATTATAAACCCTGCTCGAGGAAAATCCATTTCTTTGTCCTGTATTCCAATTCGATAAGAGAGATTGAAAGGTTTTATTGTGCTGAGGCTTACTGCTTTTCAGCAAATACACTGCTGAAGAATCTGATCCGTTGATCAGCATTGTTTGAACACATTGGAGGATGTTGGGTGTGTCTGTGCCAAAAAGACATCCGGGGATGAAATGACTTTTTGTACTACTATGAATTTGGGGTGATATGAGAGATCAAGAGGATTTGTTCATAGTAACTTTCCTTTGGGGCAGAAGCAGTCTCTGCCCCACGATCACTCCTATAATACCTGAATTCTGGGGAGCACAATGGCGTATTTAACACTTTTTCTTGTATGATTCTTCTCTGAAGCCTCACATTCTAACAAGTTTGTATTGTTGGATTATCTGTGATGGAATGCATCATGTAATCAATATTATTTGTTCTGTTGAGAGGTTGAAAAATATTCTAATAATTAATTTAATAGTTTTTCTATTCTATCTGAAGTTGAGTGGTGGAGGATGATACATAAGCTGTACTCAGAGCTACCTTCTTAGCAAGAGGTGAACATCACAGTTAACAATCACATATCTACACTGCTGAAAATACGAGAACTTAAAGCTCGAAGTACACCATACAAAATGTTACTGTGCCTCAACACAGCTGCCAATAGTTGTTAGCTGATGTATGGCTTAGAGTGATTTAAGGGTCAATGTAGGTCTCGTATTGCATGATGTTAGCTCATGAGGCTTCTTTCTTTTCTTGGGTAGAATTTGTGCTGCAGGGCAGTTTGTGAAGGGCCAAACTGAAAAGTCTTTTCTGAAGCAAAACTCCCCATTGAGCCTGTAGGAATGTGGATTATAATACATAGTCCACAATTAATTCATATGTGCTAGAGGTGTAATTTATTGTGTCACTGAGTGAAAATATTGTTTCGCTTCCCAGCTATGTGTACTTTTTAGCTCTAGTTATAGCAAGTGACTTCATCAGAGAACCATCACTCTGTATGAAAAAAGGTGTTACCTTCAGAGGGCAGTCTAATTTTGAACCCACACATGGCCTTTGGCTCCCAGAAAACATGTTACCAGGTGTCTTAGTTATAGTGCATGGAAGGTTCATAGTTTTTGGCATTCTTGTAGTTTTCAGTAAAAACTGGCAGCAAGTCTGTCTCATGCTATATATGTAGCAAAAGGATATGATGCATTTGAATTGATAAAAGCTCTTCACAGCGTATAGCAGCCTGTGACCTTGCATTCATCATTTGAAACAAGTCTTCCTGTTAGTTGCTTCCACTGTAGTAAATAGGCTTCTTCTGCATCTATCCATTTTAAAAGGTTCAGGAGATTTTATTACTTTTTTTTATTTGTTCCTAGAAAGCTGAAGATGAAGAAGTGTGGGTGTTCTGGGGTAATGGTTAGCGTAGTCAAGGTACAGAAAAGCACCTTGGTACAACATGCATTTTAACATGAATTGAGTATATATGCATTGCTTGTGGTTTTATTAGGTGTATGGAACCAGTCACGGAGGTGAGGTAAATGTATGAAAAACAGGGAAGACTTTTACGTAGTTTGGCATGAACTGCTGAATATGACTTCTCTTCTGGAGAGGAATTGACAATTAAGGAACAATTATATTGAGCTTATTTCCATAGCACTGCCCCACAAGTAAATGATACCAAAGGAGATAATAAAAATCCAACCCTGATTGCTATCAAACTGGAGTTAATGTGTAGTCATGTTCTTCCATATAATTTGTTCTCTTGACAGCCTTTGTTAAGGAAATGATAATTTGCCATTTTGCTACCTTTCACCATTTTTTTATATAAGTAGTGGGTTTTGTTTTACCTTCACTCTTGCTTTGGATCTGGCTTCTGTTGAGGTTTCTGCCTTCAGAGAAAACTGGCTGTATTCCTGGTGGGACTCTGCTGTTTTCAGTGAATGTCCTGTGTCTTCTTGAAGACAATAGAAAAAAATCACATTCAATTTAGTGGACCAAGATTCACCCAAAGAACTGAAAAGTCCCAAACATCCCCTCTGACACAAAGAATGACAGTGAAGTGTGGCTGGTTTCTGGGTGTGCACAGGACACCTCTGTAGCCCCTGTGCAGTCTGCAGACCTCTGCTTTTCCCCTAGGGCACGGGGCTCCTTCCTTCCATCACTAGCTGTGTTTGGATGAAAGACTGTACAGCTGCATACTAATTTTCAACATGAAGCAAGTTTTTTCCTCCATGCTCAGAGAAAAATGAAAGACTGCTCACATATTTAATGGTTGGGACATTCTTTTAGATACATGTTGTGTAGACCAAAGGCTACTGGCAAATTCCCCGTGTAGCTCTCCGTATTGCAAAATCCGATTATCTCCCTTGGTCCTAACTGCTCTTAACTGAAGTAGGTCTTTTAAATCTTGTAGTGTTCAACACTGCTCACGGTGAGCAGGGTGAGGTTGTTATTTCTTTGCATTGTTCAATAGTATTGACTAGTAGGTAATGGCACAGAAAAAATGAAATAGCATTTGTGGACTTGGATAGAAGAAAATAACTGGACCTTACTGATCTGGAAAATAATCTTGACTTCTTCAGCAGTAATACCATTAGGATTTCAGAGCAGTGTGAATAAGTCTATCTGAGTGGACAAGAGTTTATACAAATGTTGAAGTGAAACATCAGTAACAAATTAAGCCATTTGTGCTCTACAAATATCTAATTATACAAGGGGAAAATCAACACTACATTCATCTTTCCAGCCTTGGCAATGGTTTTTAAGCTCTGCTTTGCCCTGTAAAATAACTTAATATTGGGGTTTTAAATGTCAATGTTGTACGTGGAGTTTTTTCTATGTGTATGGTCCTTAATACTTTTAAAATATGTGTGGCATTTGGTTTGTTTTCCTTTTCATGGAAAAAAAATATCTTGCATTATTATAAGGATGGTGACTTTCAGTTTTAACCTTCCTCTTAATGATTATTTATAAAATAAAGCAAATGGTTAGCAGGTGCCCAATCTGTAAAACCTCTTTGATAGAACTAAGGCCCCTTGAACGTAGATGTCATTCTTCTGGAATAATTTCTTGTAAGCAAATTTTTGCCTCTGATTTAATATTTTATTTAGGAAGAAACAAACATTTTAATATAATTCCTCTATGTCTAATTAGATATGGTTGATAGCTGATGAATGGAAGATATTGTGGAACTTTTCTGCTAGGCATTCATCCTGTTCCTTTATATTCTAGTGATGTGACATCTTCTGAACTTTGGTGAATGAAGTCACTTAAATGTTGAATATCATCTAACACAAAGGAATAGATGTGTTATAAACATTCTTTTTACACCTCTTCGTAATATATTTATGAAGGCAGACAAATGAGACATTAAATAGGACATTTCTGGTAAAATATTTTTTGTTGTGCATATAAGCATGTGTGTTTACAAATAATGTGTGTGCATAAAATATTTAATAATATCTTAAGTATTTTGTAGTTTGTGGGTAATTTATTTTTTCTTACATGCTTACTTTCTGTTTCATTTTAAAACTGTGTCTTTCTAACAAGTGAATAAACAGCTGATTCTTCACTGACTTTCATTTTTATTAAGAAGAATAATTCCTGTGAGAGTTAAAGGCATTGTGGTCATGTTGTGTGTAAACAGGAGCTAAAATATTGTCCTCTTACGCTGTCTCAGTCTTCTGTTTTTGATGAGGCTTAGGTTTCACTCTTCCCGAAGGGAATATTTAATTGATATCACTGAAAGGCTTTTTTTTTTTTTTTTTTCTTACTCTATTTTCTTCATTTGAGGCATTCAGTGGTGCGTAGAGATGCAGAGGTAGCAAAACAGGCCATATGCTTTGTAAAAGGCAGACTAATAGCGCTTTTGATGGATGTCTGATTCTTAAAGTGCTGTATCTTTCATTAAAATTTGCATGTAAAGTAAGGGCAAGCACAGTGACATGAAAGCTAATGCAAGTTACACATCTTGACATAATAACAATCACAAGAAACTGGAGATCCCAGATGGCAGCTTGGCCTTTGCCATCCTTTTAATAAGCTACTAACTGCTAATTATTGCACTCTTATGGGCAAGTTAATTTACTGTTGACTCTTAAAGAGACATTGTGCCTTTTCCTGGCATTTAGGTTTCTCAGTTTAAATTTGAGAGTGTTTCAGTTTAGATTTGATTTCTCTGCAGATTGGAGTCCTTCCAGTGGACAATAACAAAGAGGCAAGGAAGCAGAGAGGGAAATGGAACATAATAAACAATGTTTTCTTTGATAATAGCAGAATGTAGGATTGTGGATTTTTCTAGGGCATGAATTGAGAGCTGAAAAGAACACCAGCATGTGTGTTAGATCCAGTACTTGGGGTTTGTATTTAAAAGAAAGCCCTTACTGCAGAGGTTATTGTTAAAAATAAACAGAATGTCTTTCCCTTAAATAACTGAAGCTTGAGATTCTGGAAATGAGAGAAACTAGAAATTGAAAATCAAAATTACAGGTTCAGAGGTGTTGCCGGAGGTGATTTGAAGGTAAAATTTCAACTCAGAATTTTGAAAGCTAAAGTGTCCACTGTATTTTTGGAAAAATTCTTTATTTTAATGTTATATACCTGGATGTCACAATACAGGGAAGGAGTGTTATTAGTAAAACCTGGAGAGTTTTTTAAAGCAATTTTTTTTCTTCCAGTTGAAAGGGACATTTGGTAATGAGACGAGTCAGGGAGAAGTTTTGATATAAGAACCTATTTAGGAGCGAAGGAACAGCTGCAGTTTAAATGGACTCTAATTCTCACAGTTAATGCTGTTTTGTGAATGCATGATTCTCTGTGATAACGTTTGGGAGGAGTGATGGCGGGTAATAGCTTATTTCCTGAGCTTTATGGTAATGCAGCAAAGTGGTGATGATGCCATCAGGAACTGAAATAGACCCCTGCCACACACGTGAGGCGGGCCTGCAAAAATGTGAAACCCAATAAAAGAAGGGAGTTTTCTGGCTTGAGGCTCATGGTGGCCTTTTGTGGACTAGAGTGATAACATTGTGGTATTGAACAGTTTAGAAAATACATGCTATGTAAGCTGCATCTTATGCATTAAGAGTTAGAAATGGCAGCCTTATTTGCAAGGCTTTACCAGATAGTAAATTTATTGACTGGAGATTAGTGGATAACATGCCATACAAATGTTGTAAAACTATTAATGTGAAGAAGGTCATACTTTCTCAGATTGTCTGATAGAACTTATCCAGTATTGTCTGTGTCAGTTAAGTCATTTGGCAATATATGTTATTTCCCCCACATCAGTATTCTGGGTTGTTGTGGGGTTTTTTTTTGTGGTGTTTTTTTTTTTTTGTTTTTTTTTTTGTTTTTTTTTTTTTGTGGGTTTTTTTTTGGTGGTTTTTTTGGTGTTTTTTTTTTTTTTTATTATTATTATTATTATTCTGATTCTGACATTGTGAGTTGCTATCTTCCTTTGACATCCACTACCTTTTGTTTATTTGGCCATAGTTAGCTTTTTCGTGGAGCTTGAGCTCCTTCCCATGATGGCTTTCATTTCCACATTTGTTTCAAGAGCCTTAATAGTTCTGAGTGCACATATCCACATAGAGATCAGTACTGATAGACTATGAAATGAGGGAATATAATAGAAAATATCACCATGGAGAACAAGAAATCAGGTGTGAATCCAGCATTCAGAGACTGTAGCGTATTCATTTTGTTTTTGAAACCTTTTTGTTTTGAAATTTATGTTGGACACGATTTATTTTGCAATTTGCTGTGCTTAAGGTACGTTGTTTCCTAAACAGCTCGTGAAGCCCATAGAAATGAAAGGTGTTTTGCACCTGGGAAGGTATTGGGTACCTGCAAGGATAAATTCTCCAAATTCTGTTCTAGTAGGATTTTCTGTGAGATGTTGATCTTGTTCTAGATATGCTTTATACACCAAGAGGTTTGATGTAATGGTATTAAGAGCCATAGTCTTCATTGTACTGCAAGGATTTTATTGTGGTTTAACTGCTGTCAAAGCAGAAGAAATGCACTCATGTAAAAGAAATTATGCAGGGAAGAATCCAGCTCTGAGACTTTTTCAACACTAACCTGAGGATTTCTGGGTCATTCTCACTAAATGATGGCCTTAATTCTCCTCTTATTAAAGTAAAAGACTGCAAAACATTTAGTAGAAACAGTCCTTTTACCAGCACTGCTTTGTGCAGAAAGGCTTTAAACAGAACTGGTACTTTGAGTATTTGTGTACACAGTTGTCACCATAAAAAAAGTCAGTAGCATTTGCCAAGCAGTACCACACTGTGGTGCCTGAGATATCGCTTTCTCTCCTACAGTAGAGCAAGAAGAATGTAGGTAGTATATGTAGGTAAGTGTTTACGATTTGATTCTGTCAATTGCATGCATTTTAATCGAGCTTTTCTCTCAGATTAGGAAACTGCTTATGGGTCAGATTATTTCTAAAGCAAAACCCATTTCCTTTGAATTGATCAGATTCTTTTTACTGAAGACTCTAAAAAATAATTTCAGTATTTGTTTTAAAATCATATGGCTCTGGGATTGTTAGTTGTTAGCAGAAATGTATAATTTGAATGTTAAAATAATTGCATTTTAGAACGAGCTGTGGTCTTATTAGGTATGGTGGAATTGTATTATGCCAGTGTTATAAAGCACACACCTAATTACTTGTATAGTAATAATGACCAGGTTGATGATGAATGTGCTGATCACCAGCTGGGATCAGACAATTACATTTGATTATGTAAAGAGTTAGTTACTATAAACCTTCAAATATTAAAACTTGGCTAGAATAAATATCACCGAAGAACCTTTGTCTTTTACATGTGTATTCAGCTGCCAGTTCTCTTGGTTCACTCGGTAATGTTGGGAATCAAACTGTGAACAGTTATTTTCCAGCCTTGTGAATGTTGATAAAAGGATCTTGCATCGCTGTTGGCTTGTCTTGTGAGGGGAGAGCACATTGCTGCAGCGCAGCAGAGGGATTACAGGCTCTTGCTTAGCCCTGCATTAAGGATGTTGCAAGCTTTTATAAAACCCAGGGCAGCACGTAGCATCACTGTGCATTTGCATTTCCCAGCTCTCACGAAGGGCACACATGTTTCAGGCACCGGTGCCTTGGGGACTGGCCAACTCCATCATCCAAATAATACATTTATCTGACCATTTTCAACGACACATATTTATTTTGGGTAGCCTTACGCCACAGAGAGTCTCAATGAGGTCTGTAGGACTGTGGGACGTGTTTTTTTTATCTCTGTTTGAAAAGTTATTTTTTTCCCCCAGAATTTGTTCAGTTCATAAATACCCATTGGTTCATCTTTCCTCTGTTGCTAAATTGCTAAGATGCATGACTTTTGTTATTTGTCTCCTGGAATACTATCACAAAGAACACTTTCTGGCATTGATCATCTGCAGGTGTAAGAGAATATAATTTTTGCCACAATGCGACAGACTATTTATGCCAGACTATGGAAAAATTCTTCTCCTAAAGTTGGAAAAATCAGAATGTACAGATTGTAAGGCTCTCTTTAAAAACAACTTGCTATATTTGAAGTACTCAATTCCAGGCTTAGTGTTTCAAATTCTCAGTCAATTTTATATTACTAGATATGATAGTAGAGACATCACTAGTAATTTTTCTTTCCTACATTCTTTTACTTTGTCCTATCTATTGACTCCATCTTTAAAACAGATGTGCTTTAAGAGAAATCTGTGGACACTTCATTTCCTGCCATGCAGCACTGTATGTCCATAATGGAATGAATATATTATGTGGTAGATGTGCTCATTGTATTGTCAGCCAAAAGTATGACTTCCCAAATGCTGTTTTCTTTTTTCCTTGGGGGGGGGGGGGGGGGGAAAAGGGGGGGGAGGAACGGGGGGGGCAAGGTGCGGGGGGAAAATAGGGGAGTGGGGACAGGGCGGACACAAGAGGATGGCGGGGGCAGGACAGGGGGACAGGAGGGACAGGATGGGGGTGTGAGGAGGACAAAGGGACAGAGAAGGATGGGGAAGGGCAAGGTGGTGGCGTGGGGACATGGGGACAGGCGTGGTGACAGGATACAGGTCTCCTCGTAGACCTGGAGGGTGGCCATGTCCCCCTCCAGCCGGATGATCTCCCCCACCAGCTCCGCATGCCCCACGCGCACCAGTTCGTACATGGCCGCCCCCGCCATGCGGGTGGCTGTCACCACTGCGGGGACACGCTGCTGTCACCCCAAACTGTCACCTTGAACTGTCACCCCAAAGTGCCACCCCAAACCATCTCCCCAACCTGTCCCGCTGAGCTGTCCCCCTGAGCCATCCCCTCGGCCACCACCCCCCTGCCCCCAACCCTTCCCCGGGTGCCGCTCCTGTCCCCGGCCCCTCCCCAGGCCCCGCTTTGGGGGTCAAAAGGCCCCGAGGTCCCCATCCCGTCCCCGCCGGCGGTACCGGGCCCCGAGACGCCGTGGACGGAGCCCAACAGACTCTCCCGCTCGGCCTCCGCCAGCCGCGGCCCCTCGGTGCCCTCCATGGCGTCACCCCGGTGTCACCGCGCTGTCACCGCTGCTATATGGGGCCGGTGGCCGGGGGGGACCGGCTGTGCCCGGCGAGGGCGGGTGGCGGCTGTGTACAGTCAACAGCCACGGCCCCGCCCGGGTCCTGTCCTCCCCCTGCCAGCACCGCACCCTGGGGTGCCCCGCGCCCGGCTCAGGGTGACCCTGCTGCCCTCCCCGCTGCCACCGCCGTGTCCCCGTCCCCTCCTGGGCGCATCTCCGGGTGTCCCCCGGGGACCTAACCCCTGTCCCTGCTTTTCAGGGTGTTCTCAGCTCTCCCCCCCTCCCCCCAGTTTGGAGGCTCCTGGAGAATTCCAGGCAGCGGGGGAGGGAGCTCCCGAGGCCGGGGCAGCAGCTCCAGCACTGGCTGTGGTCGCGGGGGGACTGGGGGGGACACAGGAGGGGGGACAAAGGGACACACACACAAAATGTCATCAGTGGCCAGAGCAAGAAACCCAAGAAACCAGTGGCCGGAACCGGTGCCACCTCCCGTGTCCCCCCCCAGCACCCCCAAAGTGCCACCACTCCCAGGGAGGGGGACGGCAGCACCGGGTCACCCCACGGCCAGCCTGGTGGGGGTGGGGTGGGTCTGGCCCTGCTGTGCCCCCCAGAGCAGCCCCCTCAGCACCCACGCTGGGCCCGGGACCAAAGGCAAAACCACCACGTTTATTGAACAACCAAAACAGTAAAGTCACAGTAAAGTTTGGGGTGGGGGGTGTCGGGGGAGGGGAGGGGGCTACGAAACCAGGACCCCAGCTGAGCCCCCCTTGGCCCCGGCCCCTTCGGGCCCCTCCTTGGGGGGCTGTTTCGGGTCCTCCTCCCCCAGCAGTCGGATGTTGTGCTTCTCCCGGAACTCGTTCAGCTCCCGGCCCTTCGCCTGCAGCTGCTGCGTCAGCGTCTCGATGATTTTACTGATCTGGGAAAAGCGGGGGGGGGGAAAAGGGGTGAAGGGGGAGAAACTGGGGGAGAAACCAGGGGAGGGGCCGGGGGGCCCGGCAGCCCCTCACCTGCTCCTTGTTGTTCTCCAGCGCCGGCAGCACCTCCTTGACCGTCCTCTCCACCAGGATGCCGCCCACCATGCGGTAGCACTTGCGCGTGGGGTCCACCTCCCGAAGCGTCTCGATCACCAGGCTGCGGGGAGGAGGAGGAGGAGGGTGAGGGCGTGAAGGCCCCCCAGGCCCAGAACCCCCACCCCCCACGCCTCCCAGTTCCACCTGTGCTCGTTCAGCTCCAGCTCCAGCTCGGCCGCCTTGGAGGCCAGACCCCGCTGCTCCTGCCGCAGCCGGTTGAACCGGGAAACCACCTGCGGGGACAGGGCTGGGACAGCCGCGGGGCGGGGACACCCCCAACACCGCCTCCCAGGCCAAGGATCCCATCCCGGGCCTCTGGGACCATCCTCCCCCCGCTGCCAGGGCCCAGCCTGGGACCCCCGCAGTGCCTGGGACCTGCTCAGGAAACCCCCCCCTGTGCCAGGACCCCCACCCCAGTGCACGAGATGTGCTCAGGGTTCCCCCACGGTCCCCAGGACCCACCCCCCAAAGTCCGAGACCTGCTCATGGACTCCCCCCGTGCCAGGACCCACCCCCCAAAGCCCGAGACCTGCTCAGGGACCCCCATGCCGGGCCACGACCCCCCCCCCCCACCCCCCCCCCCGCCCCGGGGCCCCCCCCCCCCCCCCCGCGACCCCCAATCTCCCTGACCCCCCTCTTCCCCTCTGCAGAGGAGGAGCGGCCTCGACCCCGGTGAGCTGTGGAGGGGAGAGTCTGGTGGGGGAGGGTCGAGTCAACTTCGCTGCCCTCCCCACCCCCTCCTGACACCCCCTCCCGGCCCCCAGACCTGTGGTGCCCCAACTGGCCCCCCCCAAGATCCCCGAGGGGGAGAGAGTCGACTTCGATGTGAGTGGGGTTGAGGGGGGGGGGTCACTATGGGGCAGGGGGGGTCACTATAGGGGGGTCGCTATGCACCATGGGGTTGGGGTGCCATTATTATGGGGAGCTGAGCTTTGGAGCTGGAGTCCCCCCCCCAATCTTGTGGTGCCACGGGGGAGTAGCTGGGGTAGCCGTGGGTGCCGCCACCCGTGGATGTCCCCCCCACGCAGGACATCCACCGGAAGCGGATGGAGAAGGACCTGCTCGAGCTGCAGACCCTCATCGACGCCCACTTCGAGCAGCGGCGGCGGGAGGAGAACGAGCTGGTGGCGCTGATGGAACGGATCGTGGGTGCAGGGGGGGCACGGGAAGGGGGGAGAGCAGGCACCCACTCGTGGGGCACCCAGGGGAAGGGGTGGGTATGGAGAGAGGTCCTGAGGGGGTCTCTGTGGGGAACGTTGTGGAATGCTGCAGGTACTGGGGTTAGGGGCTGCCCCACGGGTGGGTGCCAGGGCTGCAGGTGCCCCACGGGTGGGTGCCAGGGCTGCGGGTACCCCAGGAGCGCCGTCGGGCCGAGCGCAATGAGCAGCTGCGGAGCCGGACGGAGAAGGAGCGGGAGCGACAGGCACGGCTGGCGGTGAGTGGGGGGGGGAGGGGGAGAGGCTGGGAGGACCCCTCCCAGTGCCCCCATCACACACACACACACCCTCCCCCCGCCCCAGGAAGAGAAGCTGCGGAAGGAGGAGGAGGAGGCCAAGAAGCGTGCGGAGGATGACGCCAAGAAGAAGAAAGTGCTGTCAGCCATGCCCCACTTCGGGGGGTACCTGGCTAAGGTAGCCCCACGGTGACCCGCCCCATAGCCACCATAGGCGACATTATAGCCCCCCATAGTTCGCCATAGAGCACCCTAAAGCCCCCATAGTGTGCCCCACAGACCCCCTAGGGTGCCCTGGAACTCCCTCCAGCTCTCTATAGGCAGCTATAGCTACCCTAGGGTACCTTGTAACACCCTATAGAGCACCTACAGCCACTCTGGGGTGCTCTCTACTCTCCTATAGCTCATTGTAGGGCACTTCTAGCCCGCAGAGGGTGCCCCTTTGGTCTGTACCCCCCACCAGGCAGAGCAGCGCCGTGGGAAGCGCCAGACAGGCCGGGAGATGAAGCTGCGGATCCTGGCTGAGCGGAAAAGGCCGCTGGAGATTGAGCACCTGCGGGAGGAGGAGCTCCGGTGGGGACACCCCCCCCCCGTGATCCGCTCCCCAACACCCCCCCGACCCACCCCGCCCCCCCCCAACCCCC
>JANIJG010023543.1:0-40650 GCA_024611175.1 Megaceryle torquata
ATGTGCTGAATGAACTCCTTGCTTTGCTTTGCTTGTGAGCGTGGCTTTTGCTTTCCCTGTTAAACTGTCTTTATCTCGACTCAATTTCCCACTTGTCCAATTCTCTCTCCCATCCCAACTGGGGCAGAAGGTGAGGGAAGGGCCATGTGGTGTTAGTTGCCAATTGGGGTGAAACCACAACATTCATGTAGGAAATCCCAAGAGGCTAAGGGCAAGGGGAGGTGCTAAGGGCACCCACCCACTGAAGACACATACTCACTAGCATCCAGAATTCTGTATTTAAACTTTCTGAAAGGGTGTAAAAAAAAAATAAAAATAAAAATAAACACCACACCAACCCAAACTCCAAACCACGACCCACTAATGACAGCAGTTGATAAGAGCTTCCTATAGTCTACTATAAGAAGTTGCCATTTCTAGGGAGGTACTTAAAAAAAAAAAATCAAGAGGGAAACAGGAAAAAATGTTAACGTTCCTGTGACTGCCACACAAAAAGCTACTGGCTTTAAACTTTCCCAGTTTAGCATTAGTATAAGTACTCCACAAGAAGACATTTTCAGTGTAACAATACTATACCTGTTTCAGTAGAAACATCTATGTTCAGCGTATCATTGGAAGGAAGCATCATGACTTTCTTGTACTGTTGTTTACAGATTTTTAAACCTGATCCTTCATGTTCATAACCAAGGGCCCCCAGGGATATGTTCTTTAATTGCTTGTACTAGTTTAAAAACAAACCAGAAGTTAGAGAGGTAGCTGTCTTTTTTTTTTTTTGCATTAGATAGTAACTTGCAATGTCAAAGTTATGTGGATCAATATAGCTTTTTGCATTAAAAAAGAACCCCCCCAAAAAATCTTAATTTACAGACTTTAGGTGAAAGTTGAGAATGGGTCTCTCATGGGAAACCAAGAGGGCTGCTGGCCACTAATTAGTAGTGACTGGCATCCTGGTGACACGGTGACTGGGAGCTCTGTACTGGTAATGGTTACCCATGTGCCAGACTACAAGCCAGCAGACAGCTTTTCATTTTACTGACTTCACCATGCAGTATTGCTCCTAACCACGTACACTCCAGGGCTATCGCACGCATTTCTCACAAAGGTGTTAGCTCTCACACCACGTCAAACTTCATTGCTTGACGTACAACCCAAGCCCCAGTTGTTCTTATCAAATCCACCCCAAGACTAAAACCAAAGCTGCCCCCTTTGTGACTTTAGAAGGGGGAAGCCACACGTTCACTATATAACCAGCAACCAAGGAACATGCACACAGCTTGGGCAGCCTCCAGAAGCAACTTCATCTACCTGCTTTACACAACTGAACACAGGCCTGGGAGGAAGGTGCTTTCTTTTCCATTCACTCTAAATACAGCACAAGTCACCTTCCTCATGCTAAGGTATGCTTGCAAACAAGGACTAGAAGTGGAAGTGAAGAAAGCTATGCCAAGCACTGTCCACAAATGGATCAGCCCTGAGCACCAGCAAAGAACTCCATTCAAGGCCAATCCTCTCCTGACTTGCCTTCCATTACACCCTTAGTGTGCTGAAAGCAAGATACATCCTCTGATCCTTGGAGTCACACCTTCCAATTCTGCACAAGCCAGGCAAACCCCTGGGGCACAGCTCTCCCAGTGGTTCTGGACTCCTCAAAAGCTGAGATCAATGACCAAGCATGAAGGCAGCTGCCTGACAGCTCAGCACCAGCTAATGTTGTCCAAGAGAAGCCAGACAGATCCACAGCCCTTCAAGGAAGAAGGCATAAAACTATTGAGCATGTTTATCACCTCACTTAGCGAGAGAGCTCGGGGCAGCATACAGCACTGGTCTGCTCTGAAGGAAGCATTTAGCTTCCCAGGAGGCCTAAAGTAGATAAACACAAGTCAGACAGGGCTTTTCTTTCCTTAAAAAAATAATAAAAAAATATATTGTTCAGCTGGCTTTGATGCAGATTAGACCCTTTTCCCTCTAAACACAGATTTTGTTGTTATGCAACATTCAAGGTGACCCCATTTCCTCCTTCCTCTGGGCATTATGGTCACAAGTTCATCTTGTGGGGTACAAAATGCCAGCAGCCATTCGCTGCCATACATTTCACATCCAGAAGGAACTTCATCAGGAACCACCGCATTTCCATCCAAAACTCTGCCTTGCAGTGCTGCTTCGTGTCCTCGTGGCTGAGCTTGCAACAAGTTTAGACAGCCCAGCAGAAAAGCACAACATTCTGACAGGGTAAGGAGGTTATCTCAACTCAGAGTAAACTGAGGAAGCAAAGTCTGACTAAGGCAGGTCAAGTGAATGGAAATGGTAGTTAGTCACAACTCCACATCCCTTCTGAGGACATCTCCAGATCACTGCATCTAAAAGCCATTGCTCCATCCACACATGCTTCCAGGCTCTGCCCCCCGACAGCGTAACATGTGCCACTTTCAGACACTGCAACAGTAAAAGCAAAACTCCCATTTATCCACTTCTGAGCAGCCTCAGCTAGAGCAGCCAGCAGAACCTCCTGGCCCTACACTCTACAAGTGGGACAACTCTAGAAGCAGAACTCCACAGAGGCTTCTTCATAACAGAAACTTCCAAATTGCATTCAGGAGCGTAAGGAAAAGCTGTCTAATTTTCCACTTGGAAGAGTATGTTTGGTAGGGCTTTTTTGTTGGTGGTGGTTTGATGGTTTAGGTTGGGTTTTGTTTGGTGTTTACTTCTTTTTCAAAGCGTGAAAGTACCCCAGTGGTACACTACACAAAGCCTAAAATTCATGTTTTACAACTCCAGTTTTATTGTGTGCTGTTACCATTTTTCTGTGATATCATATCCTTCTGCTTGCCCCACCCCTGCAACCCCACCACCCCCCTCCCCAACCACCACCGAGGCATTTCAAATTAAAACTTCAATCAAGACACCGAAACCTATGGCTTCCAGCTGCCCATTTCAAAATAGAAAGCTTTGACCTTAGAGTCACCTGGCTTGGCTCTTCCTAGAGGACATCCTTTAAAAAACAAAGGAAAATCCCCCCAAAGCAACACCAGTCATAATGTTCACCCAGAGGCACACATTTTGAAGTCTTAGACGGGATAAAAAAAAGCCTCAGGGATTCCATATGATAGTAAAGAACCCAGATTGCACAAGTTTAATCTCCTTAAATGATCTGTCTACATTTATGCAACATAGACATTTTAAAGAGAGACCTTTTTCTGATGCCTCTATCACACATTGGCTCACTCTTGAGGATATAAATCTATTATTTCTCTACTGTCTTCTATCTGGACTTCACCTCAGCCTTAGTGCCTACAAAAGAAGGAAAGTGAGACAAAGCAAGCAAGGGAGGAAAAAGATAAAATAAAATAGCAGTTTATAGCAGAAATAGTGGCAATATTAAGGGTTCAAAGGAAGACTGAGAAAACTACTTCAACGCTCAATGATATCAGTCTTGGCCTTGCCCAGCAGAGCAGAGACAGCACATTTGATCCGTTGATGGCTCTGCTGCATCTCTGAGGAGGTGGCAGAGGAGCAGCAAGCCCTCAGCGAGCACGTGTTTAAGAAGGAGCTGCAAAGCCTCTGCACCACTATGACTCCCAGATGCCTGCTGGGCATAACTGAGGGTGCCAAAGTGCTTTAAACCAAGCATCAGAGAAAAGGAAAAGCGGTTTAAAGCCACTTTCCATTCATTCAGTACGAATTGTTTCTGGCCTTAGCGTCATCTTCGAGCACAAGAGATGTTCCACTCTACACACACACTTTCACCTCCTGACTTGTGAATGCATTAGTATTAAACACAAAAAATGTTTACTGAATTTTCACCCTAGATTTAGTCCCTTTCCTACCATGACTGTAAAGGGACCACCCTTGAAAATACCACTCCTAACCAGGGCGAGTGCCCCTACATTCCTGGAAGTACCGTATTCCCCATTTTGAGGCCTCTGGCACTCACTACAAAGCTGCAATTCAGTATAGCTGTGAGCACAAATTTTTTGAATACCATACGTAGGTATATTCAGGCCCCTAGCTCTTCAAAATAAGACTTAAGCAGAGGTTCCAGTTCATGCAAGATGACTGGTTTTCAAACTATCTGGATTTCAGTACTACACACTACCTGAGTAAAATTGAGTCCTCTCCAAGGGACAAAAATGCACACCATCTAGACACAAACTTCAGGACACCTCACCTTCACTGACTCACTGAAATATCAAAACTGAATTGACACAGAAAACCAGAACCTTAGCAGAAGTTTATACCGATAGCTTTGGATTTTAACATTGCTCATTATAAACACACACACACTTACCTGATTAATAACATAAAAAATGCTATCATAAACATCCTGTTGTGTATATATACTGCAGCTGTAGTCATCTTCATCAACTCCAGAATAGCCTTTCAGGAATAGGTGTTTAAAAGCAATAGTATTTTCCTCTTTGAATGAGACCACCAACTGGTTACTCAAACCAAAAAAAATAAGCTGACGAGAAAGAAAAAAAAATCATTATGAACACTGGTCAAGCAGCAAGATTTTGGAAAGCAGCCTTGAATTATAATAAATACAAAACACAAAGGTGCCTGTTGCTGTAATACTGCCACAATAAGAGCAAAGAATCTGTTAACTAATAGCATAAGACTAGTAAATTGAGGTTACCGTATGCAGAGTAAGAGAAACAGAAATTTAGGTCCAAAACTGGTTCTAAAACTTAAGAGTACAGCAAGTACTGCTAGATCACTGCCACCTTTCACACATCTTGGATCGATGATTCCAACTGCAATTTGCCAAAGCTTTTGTAGAGGATGCAAATGGCAGAAGAGCTAACTTAACAGCACAGCTTGCTACCCCAGAAATACCCTGGCTTTGCTATGGGACAAATTCCTGCCCCTTCTTCCTACCTCTGCCATGGTGCAGGATGAGAGCAAACCTGTGTGGGACCCCAGAGCAATAAAAAGCATCACCTGCCTGAGCCAGGTGCTGGTTAAGGAGGCTATCATAAGAAGCAGATAGCAGCATATTTCTGTTGCCCTACAATATGGATGTTCCCATTCCTACTGAGGAAAACATACAAACGAAGCATAGAAGATGGAAAAACAAACAAAACCCCAAAACAAAACAAAAACAAAACGAAAACAAACACACAAAAAACCCCAAACACAAGAAAAAAAGAGAAAACAAAAAACCCCCACACCAAACACAACAACAACCAACAAAAACCCACACCACAGACCAAAATCAAGCAAACAAAACCAAAATACACGTACCCCCCGAGTTCCTTCACAGACATAGTAGCAGTAGAATATCCCAAACCCCAAACAGCTAACTGTTCACCCACAGTTTAAACTGCCTGCTAACAACAGAGGTGAAACATCTCATTACTGCACAGAGCTTCCAAGTCCCACAACAAACTGGCAGAAGTAGAAGCAACACAAATCAGAAAGTGCAAGCAAAAGAACTGTGAACTTAGAAATCCACTGAAGCAAACAGGCAGGTTCCACTAACAATCAAATTCCATCATTCAAAACAATGGAAACTGGAAAGCACACCTATTTTTTTTCCACCCCTTTCACTGGAATACATCACCTTTTGTCCTAGAAAATAACTGCTTAGATCTGGGCCAGGCTGAAAGAATACATTCAGCAGGACTATTTAATGCAAGGCTGTTGGTTGCACAGCAAAGTCACAGAGAGGACAAAGAAAAGAGGGTGGCAGCTCTGCCAGATATGTAGTCTTTAGATTAAAAACTGATTCTCACTTTTTCAGCCAAGTTTTGAATCAGCTCTTTATAGCTTCAGTTAACTGCAAAAAATAAAACTAAAAAAATATCACTAATTGAATGCTACAAATAAATCAGCAGCACTCTAGTTAGTATCTCTAAAAAAAAAATACATTAGGGATCTTCCAGCTGCAATACACAGAAATCAAACCCACTCAGCTGAGTTTCCTTGGGGGACTCCCCAGGGGATTTCAGCTGTGTTGGAGTAAATCTTACTGGCCATGCAGAAGCCTCCTCTGCTTTTCAGTCAGTCAGATACCCCAGCTGCTGCACCACACCACAGAAGCCACAAGTATCATGACTAACAGGCTGGCATCCGGCAGAAGCAGCTAGAAGGTGGCTTAACATACTTCTAAATTGTTCTCCCAGGGTCTTGCCCTCCTGAAATAGGGACGCTTGTTGATCCTGTCCATTTACTGCTAGCTCACATTTGGGACATCCTTGCAGAGCAGCAACACATTTTCCTTCAGAAACTCTTATTCTGCTTTTCTTGCTGACTTACCTGCCTGGCATCTGAGCAAGACCCAGGGTTGGCAAGGAAAATCTTAAGCAGCGACATAAAAATTAAAACATCTTGTGGCCTTTGAAAGCCAGGAAGCAGAGCACCCTTTCTGCTCACAAAGGATAGTGAGAGGCTGGGACAGCAGACAGAAAAATTACACATTCAGAGATTCTTCCAAGAATGTAAGTCAGTAGGTTAGGATAGATTGAAAGTACTGAAGCTTTTCAGAGCCATGTGAAGTTGCATTTTGTCTCACTACTTGCACACAGAAGTTACTGCCCTGTCTTCAAAGGGAGGGCAATAACCCACACCCAAGGTGCAGCTCCCAGTTAAGATACAGCCTTTCTTCCCAGCTCATGCCGGGCTCACACTGCTCGCCCACCCCCTCCTCCTCCTCCCCACACCTTACTTAATACGCTCCCTGTTCTCAGCAGCTCTGTCGTTACAGGTCACAGTTGTGCCAGCACTCGTGTAAACAGCTTATTTTAGACAGTCCTCCCTACACAGACCGAGCACTGACTCCTGCTCCTGCCTGCAGACAGAGCTTGGTCAGGACTCCAGCACGGCAGGAGCAGAGGCTGGACCCTCTCAGATGCCAGTGGGGCCAGAGATCCTCCACATCTGCCCAGCAGGAGACAAGTGAGAGCGGTCAATAAAACACAGGGACACATAATCCAGCGTTACACTTCATTCTAGCTGGCAAGTCAAACACAAACCTGGAATTATGCAACTCGGCCTGTTTTTGGGAGTTGTCTATTTAGCTGTTCTTGCAGCGTCAGATGTCAGAGTCCTGCATTTCAAAGGTCCAGAGAAGTAATTTCTACTTATACACGTGTCCCATTTTGCTTGTGGGACTCCCTAGGGGATTTCAGTACAGTGTTGGAGTAAAACTTACTCCTCAACCTCTAGTCATTCTTATCCTAGTGGACTGTAAAAGAGTAGGGCTGGAGCACCTCTCCTACAAGGACAGGCTGAGAGAGCTGGGGTTGTTCAACCTGGAGAAGAGAAGGCTCCAGGGAGACCTTCTTGAAGCATCTGAAGGGGACCTGCAGGAAAGCTGGGGAGGGGCTTTTGACAAGGGCTCGTAGTGATTGGATGAGAAGTAATGGCTTCAAGCTGGAAGAAGGCAGATTTAGATTAGAAATTAGGAAGAAATGTTTCACTATGAGAGTGGTGAGACACTGGTAAAGGTTGCCCAGGGAAGTTGTGGATGCTCCATCGGTGGATGTGTTCCAAGACCAGACTGCATAGGGCCTTGCTCAACCCGGTCTAGTGGGAGGTGCCCCTGCCCATGGCAGGGGGTGTGAAACCAGATGATCTTTAAGGTGCCTTCCAACCCAACCCATTCTATGATTCTATCACCACCTGCACTGTGATACCAGTGCACGACTGTTAGAAATGCATCATCTGATGACAGAAGCAAGGGCCATGTCCGATTCCTGTAGCCCAATCATCCACATCATCCCCAGAGACTGGATCATTTTCACATTGAACATGCACATTTCAAGTTACTGACAAGGTTTCAAGAAATACCACTTTTGAAACAGTCCAGTAAAACTATGAAAATAACATGAAGCAGAACACAGAACAGTACTGTGACAGTAGGCCCGAAGACAGGGCAGAATTTAATGGGGAGGATAATGTGCTTTAAAGTGTTACCTTTCAAATGCCAAAATACCTTTTCAAATACTGCCCCAAAATCTCCAGGAGGCTTCTGTAATTCACCTCAACACACCTTTCAAAGTATTTTTTTCTTTTTCCTTTTCTGGACTGAAGTGGGAAGTTCAAGTCCAAATATCCAGGGATGGGAAAGGGCCAGCACCACACACTTTTTTCCACCCCCTGCACATCTTGCTACACTTTCTAAGAGTGAAGAGAGAGGAAGGATTACCTGTGTAGTAACCATAAGTATCTTCAAAATCTGCAAAGCCAGTTTCCATGGTATTTGACGTCTTGCTCTGTATTTTTCACATGGGTTCATGAAGTAAAACTTCAAATCCTCTTTCAGAGACGTCTCTTTTAGATCTAAATCTGACTGAGCCATCATGTTTCTGCCATAAATAAGATATTAATTAGAAACCAACAGAATGCTTTGGCAGACAACTTCCTCATATTGCAGTCTCACCTCAGATCACCACAAGACACAAAGGGTCGGTATCAGCTGTTTGTTTTACAGCAAAATACAAGAAATATTTCCCTACGATCACATCATTCAAACATCATTCAATCACATTAGATCAGCAAAGCACAACATTTCTCAGGAAATGGACATTAAATAACAGGATCTGTAACAGTCATAGGAAATCTACATTTATCTTTTTTCTTAAAAATAACTATTTCAAATAAGAGAGGCCACATTTCTTCGACTAACCCACATTCTTACGCCAGAAAAAGAGGTCCTAAAGACTAAATAACAAGAGCAGGCTTCACAGCACGCTTCTGTATGAACACACAGCTATAGAGATTAAACTCACTGGTATTTATTTATTTAAATAGCTGGACAGTAAAAAGATAAATAAATAAAATCAGAGGAACAAGCACAGAGGACTGTTGTAGGTGTCTTAAATCCCTCTGTTTCTCCCTCTCAGCTGAATGGGGCATTGAAAACTTTCCCCTTTGCCTAATCTTTTTAATCCAGTTTTCCAGTATCATAATTGTCAGAACTTCCCTACTTCACATAAAGATCAGCACCAAACTTGTCATTTTTTCTCCTCCCTCCATGTGTTAAGATAGACCAATCGTATCTGAAACTGGCTACATCAAGTTGATTGATAATCAATCTCATTTACCATCCAGAAAATTACTGAATGTTATCAAGGATAACATTTCCTCTCAAAGCTAAAACTGAAAACATCAATTCCAAGTTTTCAGATGCATTCTTACTTCTTTTGTCCCCATCTGTCTGAAGGGTAGAGGTATTTAAGGCCAAACTGTTGACTGCAAAGCACATTTGATTTGCTAGAACCAGCTATCTCTTAAGAAGACAAAGAAGAGTTAAAGAACACAGTAGACACTGTGGTGTTTTCTCGTAAGAGGAAGTGAAAGACCAACCCAACCAAAAAGAAAAAAAAAAAAATCAGTTTTAACATTAGAATCTCAAAGGTTACCCTTATTACATGGCCTTAAATCAGTCATGAAGATGATGGGAGGTAGGCTGATTTTTGTTTTGAGACAGGAAAAACACAGTAAAGGCTTTAAGTAAAACAAATTGTGTAGTACAACCCAATTTAAATTTATAATAAAATCATACTGGACTAGCTTTAATAATATTTAAGATATTAAAAAATTGGAAAAATAGAAAAATCTCACAGAAATTTATATGATAACTATAGCTGTGATTATTTTCTAAGGAAACAGGTACATACGTATTTCAATTCTCCACTGACACCCAAAGACATCGTTGCTCCTGTACCAGCTTCTCTTGAAGAGGCAGAAGCAGTGCTGTGGGTGCACAATGAACAAGACCTAACCCACAGTAAACGTCACAGGAATAGGTGGAGAAAAAAGAGGAAAAAGAACAAAAAAAAAAGGAAATGCAGCAGGTTTCAGCTGGATCTGGTCAAGAGTATGAATGTATGACTTAAAAACCACCCCAAGAGCTCAGCAAAATCCTCCCCTAAGCTTCCAGTAAAAGCCTATCAGTAGAAATCAAACAGCAAACTTTAGAACAAATATTATTTCCTTTGATATTGAAATACAGGTCATGGAAGACACGGTGGGTTTTTTCCAAAGCTGCTTTTCAAGCCCTTACAGCTGTTCTAACAACCTGCTGCTGACTAACAACAATGCTTTTCACTTTTGCACAACACTCACTTCGCCCTACTGGCTTGCGATTATTTTCACTGATGCTTTTAGCTTCCTTTATTAATAAGCCATAGAAAGTGTGAGAAAGAAATTCAGCCACAGAAAGCAACGTACTTTTTCAGCTTAAAAGTAAGTGATGAGCTTCAACCTTGTATCACTGTTGGGCTTTGTCTTCTGGTAAAGAACAGGCATTCTCTGGTATAACATTTAAGAAATAATTCATTTGGTAATAGGTGAAATACAGAAACTTTTCTAATCTATTCATTTCTAGGATAGATTCAAAATAACACCCGAAGAAACCCTGCATTAAATGTACAGAGCCAGAACCTTCAACCGAAGCATTAACAAAAGTAAAAAAACAAAACAAAAACAAAACCCAAGAGTGATCAACAGTGATTTATCACTTTTGAAACAAACCATCTAGTTCTACCAAAAGTTTATTAAGCTAATAAACCAAAAATAACCCCAACAAAGCACCTGGCTCAAGACAGAGTAATGGAACACTTCAATTCAATCACAGTAGCGTGGTTAACACCTCCTCATAGGCTTCCACAGTACGTTTTGCAAAGCAGTGGCACAAGCAAGTTTTGTGAATGAAAACCAACTCTACTCCACACGTTGAAATGCGTATCTAAGCGTCATTAAGTGTTGTCCATCACAAATAATATTTTTTTTTTACTAATTCAGTCCTAAAAGTCACATTAGGATAAGCCACTGTTGCAATACTGTATGTGACAGGACCATCTAAAGGGCACTTTAAAGCTCAATATTCTAGTTCTGAATGAGGTTTCAACAGTAGGCACTACAGTTTACAGTTATTTACTCAGGAAATACATTTTTCATACGTAGCTCTTCACTTAGCAGAAAACACATCATTGAATCAAGTGGCTAAAAAGCCCTGGAGTGCAGATTCACTTCTTTTCAAAATCAAATTAAAAATATAATAACAAAGAGTAGATTATATATAGATATATATAATAGGAAGGAGGAGCAACACTAACAGTGTCCATCAGAGCTCCATATCAGGAAGGTTTATCTACTTAAGCTCTAAATCTTGAGGAGGTATTCATCAGATTGATAGGGTGGAAGGCGAAAAAAATAATAATGAGTAAAAAAAAAAATGAAAGCTACAGTCACTCAGTTGAGTTCTACCCCAGCTTCACCTTCATGACCGCTTAGTAAGTTCACAGCTCTCGCAGACGAGGGCATCGCTCAGCACTTCTCAGCAAAGAGAACTTTTAAGAAATTAAGGAAAAAAAAACCCAAACAAACAACAAAACAACTCCTTTTCCAGAGCTACCAACGTTACCCATCGCCAAGCTGCTGCAGGAGGAGGAGGAACGCTACCAAAAGCGGCCCGAACAAGGGGCACACACAAAACCCTCCGCAGCTCTCCGTGACCGCGGCACGGCTGCAACGGGACACGCGGGGAAGTGGTCCAGCTGCTGAACAGCGGGACCCAGCAAACCGCGAGAGGGGAGGCGGAGGGGACCTACCTTGGGCAGCAATTTGCGCACACGAGTGCGGAGGAACTGCTCGCTGGCTGCTGCCCGAGCGCGGCAACGATCCCCGCCCGCCCTCCACCCGCTGCGGGGCGTGCCCGTTATCGCAGACCCACACGGGTGCCCTGCTCCGACCACCGGGCTGAGCTCCAGCCCTCGCCCCGGGGCGCTTTGCCCCGTCCCGCAGCCGTTAGCGAAGACGCGCCCTGATCTCCCCCGACCCGGCGCTGCCGGGCGGGGTGACCCGGGAGGGCAGCGCCGAGCCGAGCCGAGCCCCGTTCCCGTGCCGCTCCGCTCACCCGCTGGCAGCGGCCCGTCCGCCGGGGAGGTACTTGAGGGAGATCTCCATGGGGCCGCCGGGCTCGGCCGCTACCCGGGCAGGGCGGCGCGGGGCTCCGGCAGCCCTCGGTGGTGGATGGTTGGGAGCAAGCCGGCGCCAGCGAGCCCCGCCGGCCGCACCACCCCGTCCCGCCAGGAGCCCCGCGTCGCGTCCTGTCCCGCCCCGCCGCCTTTATGGGGCCCGGGCGGAGGAGGGCGGCCCGCCGCCCACGTGCTCCGCAGCCGCCCGGCCGGGCCGGCGGCAGGTGGAGCTGCCTCCGCTCCTCCACCGCTGTCTCTTCCTCTGCACCAGTCACCGGTGCTCAGGCTCTTGCTAAGCGAAGCCAGGCCCAGTGGCTGCTGTTGTAGGCAAGGAGACACTCAGGGAAGACTGTCATGTTAGATTAGCTACTATAGAGAGCGGAGGTTGAGCAGCTGAAAAGGTACTTGTTTCCTCAGAGGATGTGGTTTAATAGGGTTACTCCAACCTAGGGTGTTCACAACAGAATGCAGCGTTCTAAGGGGCTTCCTTGCAGCAACCGTGAGCTCTCTACCTGCCCGCAGAGTTGGGACACGCAGTGAAGGAATCTTGCGTAATCCTCTCAGATGATGCTGTGTTGGGTTACAGTCACGCTGTTAAAGGGAGAAGAAGGAACAAAAGCCTAGACAAATATCTATGTGCAGTGACTCAAAACTAGCTGCAAGAGCATGAAGTCAGCTCACGCATGAAAGTTTTCTTAAGGCTTCCTCTGAAGCATCTGTTATTAGCGACTGCCTCAGGCAGAGAAGGTGCCCCTGACAGATGCGATCCCAGGTTTGGCCTTTTACAACAGCATCTGCTTTTTTCCCCCATCTGCCAAAGATAATTCACGCCTTTACACATTTATTTCCTTCTTTTTTTTTTTTTTTATTGGAAAGGTATGAGCATATCTGGATTTGATTTCCTTCCCATGCACACTGTTCACTTAAGAATATGCTTCTATCCAGCACAGAAAGTGGTACTTAGCAACAAGTATGGCCCCCACCTCTCTTCCTCTCAGCGTAACTTCATTCTGTTAAGAGGTCTGAGCTCTCCTGAAAACAAGTTCTTGCTACTTGGACATATGCAAAACATCGGCATCGAAATGAGCCTTGGCATGAAAACAGCTGTTACCCAAGTTTAACACCCTGGAACTTCTTTTCCATGAGGAAATACTGACTATTGGTAGTTTTCAAGCAACTCTTTCGAGAGCCCTGTGAGAATCATAACAAAAGAACTCCCTTACCCCTCCACACCTTGTTGGACAGCACTGAAAGCCTTGCTTTCCTTCAGATGGCATTTTTAAGCATAATGAGTTTATCTGATGCTTTACCTGCTTCTTTGCTTTCCCCACCTGCATTTTGCAGTTCTATCTGTGCCTGCTTGATTGTATCAGCATAAAGATACTGATGTCTCCAGGATGCAGCTTGACGTGTGTTAGGAGCATTGCTAATGTTGAGATTACTGATAAAGTCACAAGGGTTGGGTTTTTTTTAGAATATAAAGATCATTGTCACACTTCTTGGCTCTGCAGGGCCGTAACCAGCACATCACATATTGGCATGAAATAAGATTAAAAAGCTCCACTACACATGCAATAGCAGCAGCCACAGATCTCCTGGCAGAGCTGCTAGGTTTGAGGAGCTTCTTTCTCAGGTGAGCAAAATACTCAGGCAGAGGAAGATCCTGAACACCAAGGATGGAGCGGGTTAGAAATCTGGACAGCAAGCACTTAGATTGCCAGCAGCACTATCAAGGCAAACAATACATGATTAAGTGTCTGGTTTTCCTAAGAAACAAAATAAAGATAGCTTTCATTTTTCCTGTCTGGCCTGGACATTTTGAGGAGGGGTAAGCCAGTAACCTTTCAGGGTACTGTTCTTCTTTCCTCCAGGTATCAACCTGTACCCATGGCCAGAAATACACAATTGCTGCTCTATTAACTTTAGAAGCAGTTGTCCCCTTTCCTCCCACCCCATCCTATGCTTTGCACATCCTTCTCCTACTGTTAGATAGCCTCTGGCTTCACAGTGTGCCCCTGCCCTTACTGTTTGGAGGCAAGTTGCCCTTCAGCAACTCTTTCCTCCCCAACCCACACAACTGCCAGCAATGCTAAATTAAAAGCTATTTAGTCCAACAGAAGTAAGAGTGTGGTTTTCCACCTAATTTCTGCATCTCAGCCAATGGACTTTTTCTCTGTAGCACAAGCACAGGTCATTACTTAAAGACTCTAACGGGGATTTCACTGCAAAACAAACTTCACAGTGAAGTTTGCCCTTCTGGCAACAGAAACCAATCTTCAGTGGAAGATTTCTCCTATTAGGAATGGGAAGAATCTATATATGGTCTCTTTTTTCTGCTTTGGGGTCACCCATGATAGCTTTCCCCACCTTATGCTCATAGTGCAGGCTTCTAGTAACATGATTTCTCCCTGCTTCTCTAAGACTCTAACAATTTGGTTATTTCAGAGTGGGGAAAAATAAAAAAAAAAGTGAAACTTTGTTAATTGTTGCCTGTTACAGAAGTGAATGGGGCAGAGCATTTGCTTGGTCACTGTTGAAACTTGTTGCCCATTTCAGAAGTTAACAGTGACCAAGCAAATGCTCTGCTCCATTTCTAAATGAAATCAGACTACTCCTTGCCTTTTAACCGTATTGGCAAACAAAGTAGCCCATAGCTGTTTACAAAATGCACCTGCATTTAGAGCAAGCTATCAGTCTTAGCTTTCTCTCTGTATAAAGAAGCCTTGCTAAGAAGGCAGCTGCCTGCATTTCAGTGATCTTAAAGTGCCTGCAATCCTTGTCAGGATTCCCTGAACAAACTTTTTTATACGAGAGTGAACATGATACATGGCATGTTGATGAAGGTCCATAAGGAGTTTAATGTGTCAACAGAAAACACAATCACTTAATAGTTGCTTTTCAAGGCAAGATTGCCTTGAATCTCCTTGAAAAGCTTCAGAAGTCTTCAATCTTAGGTGACTGTTGAAAGACAAGAGCCTCAATACCAAAGACTTTCAGATACTGTGAATACTCTGTTCTGCCTGCACCTCTCACATGGTTTGACTTTGCTGAAGTGGAGCTTCATGTAGCATAAGGTTTAATACTTATTTGTTTCTATGGCAAACTGACATGCCGTTAAATAGGATCAACTGGCAACAGGACCTCACCAGGGTCCCAGGAACTATCTTCACTCCAGGAAACGCAAGTTCACACACTCCCCACTCTCTCTCATGCTGGAAATTACATATTGCTATGAAAAAAAACCAAAACAAACCCCTCTTCTATTAACCTGGCAAAATATATAATCTTAAAATGAATACTGAGACATCAAACACTTACTGCAGCTGGAACTGTTTATTGTAGCACATATACAATGTGTAAACATTCAGACAGAACAGGCGCAGCATCCTCCACCTCTGTGCACAGCATTATCTATTGTAACACACAGCTACAGGAATGGTGCTCACAAATGCAAGTTATCTATAAATATACTTCCCTTTGGTTTTCTATTCTGCTCCCAGAGTGAATAGTCTATAGAAAATAAGGCATCCAGTAAATGGTATCACAACCAAGAAAGCTGATAAACTTAAATTGTCATAATGGAACTTTTATAAGATCTAATGTTTCAGACAGCTGCTGACGGCACCAGATTATTAAGTTGGTAGAAATTATCCAGTTTCTAAAGTGTGGAGAGTTATGACTCTCACAGACATACCCTCGGTGTATTTAACTTAGTTTAGACTTCAGATTTCTAGACTTGTGTACCAGAGGAAGATTTCAAATTAAAAAAAACAAAACAAAACAAAACAAGCCAAGATTCTGAAAGTGGTTGTGTCTCAGTTTTCCTTTAAAAACATAAATAAGGTCAGCACACTGCAAAGTTGAAGACTGTTAAGTGATTGTACCCAGCACTGGATAAGAGAACATCTACATTTCTCCACTCAACTCACCCCTCAAACTTCAGTTCTGGTTTGGCATATCCCCGGCCTCTCCGAGAAGAGACTGCTGCTTACATCAAGTAGTACTTAGGTTTATAGAAATATTTAGTTTATGCTCTCAGCCATATCTGAACGGTTTGTGCATCAATTCACTGTAACAGCTCCAGAAACAAATTATGCCAAATATCATAGTTTTAGTTTATTTTTACTTTGAGTGCAGCTAAACAAAAAATGCTGAGGGCTCTGGAGTCAGCATTCATTCATTCAGTGATGGGTCAGCCATAGCTAGATACTGCCTGCAGTACTGAGGGCTAGGCTGGTGTTCAAAGTTGCAGTTGTCCAGCATTATTTTTAATTATAGTTGAAATTTACTGCATTTCTAGTCTACTTGCCTAATTTAGCCAAGTCTCTGAACACAGAAAGCTCTTTAATGCCCTTTGCATTCTAGTGCAATTTAACCGAGGAAAAAGAAAAATAGAACAAAGCTAATAAAAAACCCACCAAACCCCTGAACTAGCAGCGAGAGTGCCTAATCAGAAAGACTAAAGTTTCTCCTAAGCTTCTGCCACAGGCTTACACTGTTTTTCAGGAAAAACAAATTCAGGCTTTAGGTATAAGGTTTTCCACCAGCTCCACTCTCCAGTTCTGGCGACGTGTGCTGCTTTAAAGCCTCCATGATACACACCTACAATCCATTAAACATGTTCACTACAACCTGTAAAGGAGAGGGGGGGAGAAAGTTGTCAGGTGCGTGCATCAAAATAATAGTTTCATTGTACAAGGAGCCTTAAAAGTGTCTCTGAACTATTTAATTACTAACTTGACACACTGATAAGAAACTGCTATGAACCACCATATAACATTTTGAACATGTGAAAGAATTAAGAGAAGCCTTATATGTCTTGTAGGACCATATGATTATTTAAGGAGTGAAAGCCATAGAACTGATAATGAAACATCCTGCTCGAGATATTTATTCTTGCAAATCACTTGTTTCAAAGTAAAACTAGAAGGCCACAGTACAGAGCTAATGGAGCAATGTTCAGTGTTTACAGGCAACTGCAAAGTCAGCCTCTGGTTTAGCTTCTAGAGAAAGAAATGCACCACTTCCAGATTAAAAAAACAAAACAACCAACCAAAAAACCAGTTTGTAACACTAACATGCATGGCACAAGGCATGTATGTGAATCAAGACATTTGGCACCAGGATAAAAAGATTAAAGTGTAGGTAATTAATTTAGGAAACAAGGCTTTGAAAGGAGGCACTTAAATGCCTACAGCTCTGTTCAAGTCCAGGATGCTGGTGGCTGCCCAACAGTCCTCAAGAACAAGTTGCTTGAGAGTAACTAAGTTTTTCCTTTTCCAATGCTCTTCTCAAGTCCTGATCCCCACGTCACAGTCAGTGGGAAAAGTATTACATCCTCACCCTGTCCCGCCTCACATCGGGTTTCTTGCTGGCTTAAACTGAGAGTTGTGTGCAGAAAAGGAAACATTAACACGCCTGTGCCCTTTACCCAGGAGCAAAACGCCCAGCTCTGCTTCATCCCACACTTTCATCCCCAGTAAGGCGCTCGGTCGGGACAGCAGCTCCCCTCTCTGGACTGGCTCACTGCAGGCTCTGTTGTTGTCCTGCTTTGAAATATGTCCCCATCTCCTCCCCCTCATAAATATATTCTATCTAGCATAGGACAATATAGCACACCAGGAAAGCCCAACACTAAGAGGCTGCAAATGCCTTTGATCTTTTTAATCAAGCTGCAAATATTTTAAGGCTCCCCCACCAAGGGACCCTTCAGCGAGCAAGACTCAGAGCTACTGCCAACCAGGTTAAACATAAACCACGTGTCCTGCAATCAGTATTCCTGAGGTAACAAAACTTCAAATAACTGAAGCATTAAGCTTTCCATAGTGGAAGTTGGGCAATGCTTTTGCAAGTGCTGTGATAGTATCTTAAATTGCATGTTGTCTAAAGCCTTGGCAAGTTGGTTTTCTCCCTAAGTTTCAGGTCTGCTACCATTAGGACACCTTACTGCACAAGGTGTCATTAAAAAGGGGGTAAAAAGACACTGAATTAGTTAAGTCCTGCCTATTGCACTGAGTAGAGGAAATGTTAATGCTTGCACATTACACAGATGGGGTTCCCAAATTACTGTAAATATTATCTAACTTTTTGTACTATTTTTCATATGTTAAGTGATCCTTAATTTAAAATGTTTCCTCACCTCTCCTAAGGAGTTTGCTGGCTGCAGAGATTTCACTCAAGTGCTCCACTATAGAGCATCAGAAATGGTTTGGGATTTTTGTGGGATTTTCCCCCTCCTCCATCCCCCCAAAATGAAGTACTCTTTACAAACATTATACCAGGGACATCCTGTGGGGTGTTGCTTCTGCATTTACCTTCACATATGATTTTTATGTAGGTACATACCGTTACAACAACAGAAGAGAGATGCAGAACTCTCCTCCTCTAACCTGTACCTGCCAGAGTTTGGTAAGTCTTTGCACTGGGATATAAATCTCTGAAGTTCTGTCTCTGGAAAGCCATCTTGCTGGTAGTGCTAAAAATTGATAGGTAGTTAAACCTTTGACAAAGCTAAAACATACAATAACACAAATCATCCATACAGTAACACAAATCATCCATACAGTAACACAAATCATCCATACAGTAACACTTTTCAGACATTGCTCGAGTCTGAAATGAGAAGATTCACAGGGGTGAATATGAAATTACTGCTTTTTAGTAGCTATTTAGCTTCCGTTACAGCAGAAAATCAGATAGGCTTGTAAGCAAACTGAAGTGGGGAGGGATTAAAAACCTCTCGTCACCACTCTACATCCTCAAAAGTAGCCATTATATTTGTTCTTTAAATTGGTATGCACTGTAAGTCAATATATTGAGGGAGATTAGAGTCTTGATAGCACCAATCTTGCATTTTTATCCCAAATGAAGAGTAAGAGTCCATGCTCACCTTGACAGTTTCATACGTATCTGTAATGAGTGCAATGAAGAGACTCAGCACCATATAGATGAACAGGCTGATGAAGGAGTAGAGGTAGATCCTACTGAATAACCAAACCAAGTAACTTTTCTGCTGCATTTTTGCAAAGGTGGCAAACATGTCATCTCCATTGATCAGTGAAAAAAGGCATTCGGAAACCATGTTCAGAGAGCGAAACTGGAGAGGAGGGAAGATGACAAGGACATCTGTTGGCACTTTATCTGGATCCAAAGACTGTATGTACACAGCTGATAAATGGCTGCCTCGGATTCTCTTTGTAAACCCGGGGTACAACAAGGTGAAAACAGTAAAACATTTGAGGAATGAGCAAAGTTTGTCACCTCCTGTACACACACATTCAATTCGGATAAGCCAATTTCACTTTTTAAAGGGATAAGGATAAAGCCTCCAAAGCTGACACCGGTGTTCTGCAAGATGAAAATTCTTTCTGAAAACACCAACATGTGATTGGGACTCATGGCAGCTTCCACTTCTGACTCAGAGCTTTCATAACTCGAGGAAAGTCTGCTTGAGTCATGGAAGTCAGACTACTCAAACAGAGCAGCATCATGTTGAAGATGCACTATTTTTATATTAAGGGAAGCCTTGACATGGAAACTTAGGAGACAACAGTAGCAATCTCTATTTGTTTGGGATCCATTCTGTTATCTAAGTTGTCTTTTTTCCTTTTAAGTGTATTACCTTCACATGGTATGGTCCCAGTACAATCCATCCACAGAAACAATAGCCCAGGTAGATCATAGCAGCACAACAGCAGAACCTCATGACATTGGGTAATGCTGCTCGCAGTGTTAGGATGAGAAGCTGCACAAAGCAATGCAAAGAGTTAGAAATCAACTGGGCATTCCTTCCAGTCCTCTTATAGCAACAAACAGAATAAATACCAACAGCACGAAGATCCCAGCAGATCCTTACATTATACTTCTGAAAGAAACCTAGGTAGCGAATGACCCCAAGCCACACAAGCATAGTGGATGTTCCCAGGAGTATGCTACAGACATCATAACTTGTCAGACTCTAAAAAAAAAAAAAAGAAAGAAAAAAGAAAATCAAGTATTATAACGACTGTCAGGTTCTAAATCGTGACTCTCATTACTACAAAGATCTATTAAGAAACATTTTTAACAGGAGAGATTGACAAGGAAAACAATTAGTTTGGGGCAATATGCATCAGAGAGCAGAAGTCCCACCAAAAAGCACTTTCAATCGTAACTCATTTCACATGCCTTTACATATTTCTGTTTCTAAAGTAGATTCTGACAAAGAGAAGCTTCATTTGCAAGGCCAAAAGTGCAGCTGCATCAGAGATGCAGAGACACCCCCGCCGTACCCACTTCACCAAGACCTGCAGAACAGCACTGCAAACATTTTTATGTTGCTTCCAGACCTGCGGCAACTGCTTCTGGAATCTACATGGACAAACTGCCCAGAACAGCTTAGGAATCTCTCCACTGCACCCCAAGGGACAGTGTAGACCTGACTTTAGAACCACAGAGCAAAAGAAGATCTTCCAGTACATAGACAAAGCAGTTCTCCAAAAAATAGCATGTCTTGTCAGCAGAGCTCAGGTCAATACTAAAGAGGATCTTGTGAGGTAGCTGGGAACTGTGAGGTGTAGAAAGTTATCAAGGAGAAGACTAATTAGCTTCTAATGAATTCTAACCAGAACTTCATTTATATTTTATTGGTACTTCACTGGTTTTTTTCCACCTATACTGGCCTGTTCTCACCAAGTTAGCATATATCCTGTTCCCTGAATTGCAGCTATACTCTGAAATGGATCATGAATGGCTTACCCGAGTAAGAACTTTTCACTATTTTCTGGTTGTATTCCTCTAAGAGTTGGCTAATCTTTTATAGTAGCATAATTCACTTACAGCTTGACAAAAACCAAATTTAGGCTACTTTAATGTGAACTTGTTATTCAGCTATTTTGTATCAGTATACGTTATTTCACACAGTAACATGGAACATGTTATTATGGTCCACGACGCTTGCAAACTGCACTGAGATGTACTTGTAGAGAAGAGCTTTAGTAAAATACACTCTTAGAATGGAACCATATACAAATATGATGTATTCATAAAAGACACTGGAATCCTAAATGCAAGACCTTACTCTGAGCTTGTTCTCGTCTTCACTTCTCCCAAAGCAGGATGGAGTTATCTCTTATCTTGGACAACTTCCTCGGAGCTTCTTTCTACTCCTAAGAATGGAGTTTATAGTTCCTAAGTTAAGATAAGGCAATTTGTACCAGGGGTTTATGATAGTCAAGCTGTCACCAGCTGGATTTCAGACCTTTCATCATTATTGTTCAAAGTCTCATGTGTTGCAATGTCACACTTCAAAGTCTGCCACAGATTTAGTGAAGAACAAACATTGCCTGAATATTAGCATGCTTTGGGATAGCATACTGTAATCATTTTTCTTCCCTGATTCTGGCTGCACATAGGACATTTTTAAACAATTATTTTTTTTTTCTGTATCAAGTTTATTTTAGAAATCAAAGGCCTAGAACCTGACTGTGGCTGACTGATACGTACATGCTGGAAATCAAAAGCTGGGAAACCAGCAAAGTGTTGTTTAAGGAGAGACTCTCTGTCCTAATTAAACACTTCTTGAATGGAAAACAGAAAGTTAAATGCCTTTTTTTTTTTTTAATCCATCAAATAAGCTAATAAAGGAGGTCCTAAATGGGGAAGAGAGGAAGCCAACAGTCTCAAACTTTCAGAGATGAAGTTCATTTTATTCCCTGGAGTGACAAAGGAGCAAAGATAATTAGAACTATATGATCTAGTGATGTTTGGAGTTTTTAAAGCTTGCAACTGGAAACAACGCATCTTAGTTACAACTTCAGAGAGGAAGGTAAGAGTTTTAAAACTTCAGGCCACTCAGTATTGGGTATAGCCAGTCTAAAAGGAGGTTGTAGTGAGGCTGGTGTCTGTCTCTTCTCCCAAATTACTAATGATAGGACAAGAGGAAATGGCCTCAAGTTGCTTCAGGGGAGGTTTAGATTGGATATTAGAAAGAAATCCTTTACTGACAGAGTGGTTGGGCAATGGAACAGGCTGCCCAGGGAGGGGGTGGAGTCACCATCCCTGGAAGGGTTTAAAAACCAAGCACATATAGCACTTGAGGCTATGGTCTAGTGGTTAGGGAGATGTTGGGATGAAGGTTGGACTTGATGGTCCTGGAAGTCCTTTCCAACCATAATAATTCTATGATTCTATAGTCCTCTGAGAGATTTAAACCTATCTGGGACAGAAACAATCAGTTTTGCTTCCACTTGACAGTACAAGAATCTTACCTTGGCTTGTATCTCCATCTTTAGAGTTGATCCAACAATAGTTAAGACATCGCTAACCATAATCAGGATGTACCATCCATTGACAAACTCCATTTGATCGCTGAAAGATACTTCTTTTTTATAATAATACAGGAAAAAGCTTACAAATTCCTAGGAGAAAATAGGAAAGAAAAAGGCTTTTCAGACTTACGTAAGACTTAAGACTTTCCAAGTAAAAAGTTATACCCACCCTTTGCAGCTGAATTCCTTTAACCACTGATCGTGTGCAAAGGATCAATGAGGCCAGGCAAGTCAATATAACAAAAGCATCAAAGATCATCATGTAATGAGTGTTCTTCTGTACTGCAAGAGCAAAAATTTACAAGTTTATAATCAGATGCAGTCTTGTTGACTGTCTTTAGTACTGAAATAAGAATGAAGTTTTGATGTTAAATACGTTTATATGACTGAATTAAGAAAAAGCATTTTCCCCCACAAAAGTTTATCTGACATACTTCCATGAGAGATAAGAGTACATCTGCACTACAAATACTAACTCAGTTCATTTAGTTAAATTGATATCTCACCAAAAATATACCAGAGCATGAGCGCTTCTTACAGCCCTGCAGAATTAGAGGCAAGTTGTCCATTTTACAAGCCCTGCAATGGAGTGACAGAGCTTGTTAAAAAAAAAATATTTACAAATCCAAATCCCAGGATCTTCTCTTCCAGACCAGCATCTGACTATCAGATAGGTTTTCTGTCCTAGAGCAGCACAGATCATTTGCACTGCTGCTGAGCTAAGACCAGCATTGAGTTGGACATGAGTTCTCCATCTCTTGTTACTAAAATTCACATTCTTGATCGACTAAGATCAAATTTTGCACCAAATCTACGCTACACCTGTTATTTGGTTTAGTAAGTTTCAGCTGTACGAAAGGATCTGAGAGTAAAAAGATTAGATTTTTAATGCTAAGAGTGATTGTTTGAGGAGGAAAAAAAAAAAAAGAATAAATTCAAAACAAGTTAATGCTAAATTTATAAGAAGAGGCAGCAATTCTCCAAAATGGGAGACTTGACAACTGCTATAGAGCTGATCTACATAGTTATCAAATGTGGATTATTACAGAAGCTGGTCTCAAAGCCTTCTTGTACTGCCCATTAGTGATAGCATGCCATCTGGTGTGCAGTTGTAACATGGCAGCTAGCAAAACAAGTTGATAAAGACCATTTAGTGGAATATACATTTGCATAAGTAGCATGTTTTTTTTACACTGAGATGCATTTCATTCAATTTCTCAAAATTAATTCCAATCTGGATCTTTAATCAATAAAACAACTTTTCTTTATTTACTACCAGCTTTTCATTTCCTAATGTAGGCAAAGCAAATGGAAAAGTGGTAAGGGAGGAAAATGGACCTGATTCACCCTATTGCTTATTTCAGAAAAGAAAAAAAAAAAAAAGGAACAAAAAAATCAAGTGGAATTTAGAGTCCTGGAAAGCTTCTGACTTTCAAAGAGATTATTTTTTCTAATCCAACAAAAAAAGATCTCAGACAATGTTTTCACCAGACACAATAGCTGCCAACAAAGGGTGCTTTTGTTAGCTACTATTTAAAACAGACTATTTAACGATACTGTCCATCTCTGTTTCACCCAAATACATGCCAAACAACATTTAAGCAAGAGTACAAAGTGTTTCTAGTCATTCCACTCCAGCGAGCCTTAGCAACAGCGCTTCCTTATCTTTCCTGGTACTGAGTCCTGAAATAAGAGTGAATCAGTTTCAACTTTCCACCACTATCATGTGTCCTTCTGTCACCTGGTACTAGAATAACAGTTCACAGCCCTATCTTAACCAATGAGCAGCATTAAGTTCAGTAGCCAAAGCTAAAAGGATGCACAGCGAGGCGTGGAATAATTTTATTTTGAAGGGTGCAAGGTTTGAGAACTGCTAAGGAAAGTAATGATGGGGCTGGGTTCATAGAATGTCTTAGGTTGGAAGGGACTTCTAGAGGTCAACTGGTCCAACCTCCCTACACAAGTAGGGACATCTCTACCTAGGGCAGGTTGCTCAGAACCCCATCAAGGCTCCAAGGATTTCAGATCAGAGGCTGAAGAACAACAATTCCTCAGAAATATCAGGATTTGGAGCACACCCACTAGGGAATGTATGTCAATAGTGCCTCATCTTTTCTTAAGAAAAAGGTTAACAAACATTGCACTAGAGTAGCAAAAGTTTAGCATGAACATTTGAACACATTTATGTCACTTACTTGATCCAGAAACGTGCCAGTCTTTACATTCCCTGATTGCTATGTCGTTGTCAAGACTTATTTTAATTCTTCCACTATGTGCTTTGTTATCAAACACTATCTGTATTAACAAAAAATAAATTAAAGTGCATGTCTTTTCAAAGTTAAACCATTCCATATGTAGCACACTGTATTGTTAAGCTTGCATAAGGATTCAGAATAATGATAGGGAAAAAGTTATGAAACTTGTTTAAGTTTAGGGTAAGTTCAGTTTATTCAAATAACACTGACAAAGTGAAAAACAAATCTGGTGAACCATGATTTGATCAACTAGATACTAGGTGAAATTCTTTTAAACTACAGCCTTAATCCTCTATGAACTGAAAGCAACCTTTCCTAGGAGCATCTCTCTAAAGAGAAGAGGTTTATACTTTCATTCCACTACGGATGGATTAGAGCACAAAAGGCTGTAAGCCAAGCAAGTGACTCTGGACCACATCACAACCACTTAAAGCTTCACCTCCCATAGTCACAACTGACATTTATTCACAAGGTACACTAAGACCTGACAAAGTAATCCGGACACCACTGGGATCCACTCAGTGATGCCCAACACTCTTCAGAAAAAAACCACACGGCAGCATTCCACGTACTGTCAGAGTGAAATCGTAACAGTCAGGGAGCTCGTGGTGACGAACCGTCTGGAGGTTGATCGCCTTCAGATTGAACATGAGCTGCACCATCACCAGTCTGCAAGAGATTAATAATAACTGGTTTAGCTTTTCACAGGGAACAGGCACAAATACCCCAATACAGGAGGTGCAGACTTCTCACCTGTGGAAATCCAGACTGAAATTCAAATTGTGCTTTCCCACTGTTGCGTTGTCTAACGGCATCATTGGCTCAATGTACAAGCAGTCTGCAACAGATAAGTACTCACAACAATATCTCATGGGGTTACCCTGCTCTTTAACTGTAATCTGCCTTCCCCACTCCCAAGGCTGGAAAGAACAGTTGACTACATCAGGCGAGATAGCACGCTTATTAAGTGAGGAGTCATTTGGGGAAGTTAGCCAACAAATTATTGGCTTCTCTGAACCAGCCAATTTATTCATCATGATTTCATAGGGAAGACTCCTAAAATTAGCCCAAAATACTTGTATTAGATGGTCATCAGTGCTAACAGCTCATGGCTTGTTTTGTGGCAGTTAGACATAAAGGACTGTTACCTTAGAGGTGAGGGCTAGAGGTTAGTTACACAAGGGCTACAGGTTAGTTACACAAGGGCTACAGGTTAGTTACACAATAGTTTTCTTGCCACTGGTAGTAAGTTCAATAGAGATCATTTGATAGGACTATACAGTACGGGATGTTTAAAGGAATTGGTCATAAATGTAGGGTCCCTCCTCCCAAAGAACTGATAGAATAGATTAAGCTCATTACCAGTCACAATCTCTGGGTCTATATCAAAGGTGTCATTTCCAGGACAGATGGTTCCTCGCTTGTAGAACTGCTGACACACGGCCAGAGCTGTCTCTTCTGCTCCCCTCTTCTCATAAGCATGGTTTCCAACAGAAATGTTGGGCAGCTGTAAGTACTACAATTCAGAACAAACAGACAAACCATCTTAGGTGGCACCAATTGTTAGTCTCTGAGAAAAAACACAAAACCAAACAAAAAAACAACCAAACAAAACAAAACAAAAAACCCAACAAAACCCAAACCAAATCAGAAGTATTTGGATCTGTGCCATAACCAATCCCTTTTATTTCAAAGGTCACCTAAAGAACTTGGAAATCTACACTATGCTGCAGCTGAGCCCTCAAATACTTTTAAGGTATTTTAAGGTGACAAAAACAATTGCAGGATTTGTATCTAAATACCTTTTTGCCTTTTTTTTTTTTTCCTCTTTACAATCCTTACTAGAAAACCTTATTTGTTATTTGCAAAGCACCCTGGCTCAAATCCAAGGCCTGCATTTAGTGCCAAATCAGTATATTGATCAGCTTTAAAGCTGTTGCCACGAGTACAATGCTCTGGCAATGACAGAAAACCTGAACGAGTCAACGTTCTGGACTTAAGTAACTGGCACAGAAGTTCAACTTCAGACACCATCGGGGAAGGTGGAAGAAGAAAAATTACCTAGGTAACGAGCATATGTATTGTATACATTGCACATGTTTGATCCTTACCTGGTTTATTGCAAAGAATATCTGGTCATAGACATCTGTTTGTGTGTATACAGCATAGGTATCATCCATTCGGTCCATGTACCCTTTCAAGAAGAGATGTTTGAATGCAACAGTGTTCTCTTCTTTGAAGGCAACCACCATTTGATTGCTCAGTCCAAAAACCACCAGCTGAAAAATATATTTATATTTCCTATTCAAAGGCAAAAAGTTGGCTTCTGGATTAACAGGTGAATCCTGTCCTCCAAGCAGCCACTCTTTCAGCGCTCTGGTAGACATGGCAACTCTGTTTCATAGCTGGGCAAAAGAAAATTTGACTCTAGGAAACAAATGAAATTCTTGAAACCCATTAACATGTTTACCAGCATCTTGGCCAAGGACTCACATTCTTACAAAGAAAAGGATACCATCTCAAATTCAAGCTACACGTATACTGTTACAAGTGCTTTGTTAGCTCAGCCTGGCACTAATATGACTTGCCTTGGGAAATATCAGTGTACCTCAGCCAATAAAGCAGGACAGGACTTAACCAGATTCCACTTCGAAATCCTTACTCCGGTGCAGAAAAAGCAAATTGAGGACAACCCAGAAAAACAAACATCCCTCCCTTAGGTTTGGGTGAAACTGAGAATAACTGAATAGAACTGTGCTTTTAACTGGATAACATCTGAACCTGTTAAAAAAATATATTGCAACTGTTCATGAAAGATTAGCATAACATCCAGTTAGCTACTACCCAGACTGGGAAAGGTTTCTAGAAGATTGTGATACGTTGTTTGTGGGAGCAATTCTCTTTAGTGACTATTGTTGCAAATCTAGTGTCAGGAGTATTGTGAAGAAGCTCATCAGAGATAAGTCTGAATCAAGTAGTCTACAGATTAGTTTTATGGCCACCATGCAAACTGGATATGTAGGTTTTGATAAGGGTAACTCATTACAGAGATACTAAAATGCTCTGTGGGCAAGTTCAGTGTGCTAGACACACAGGAATACACCAGCACATCAACACTGCTAAGATTAAATTAGCTACTGACAGATTTTCTCCAAACAGGCTAAATCAACATCAGTTTCTTTCTTATTTAGATTCTTCCACCATCAAATTTTACTTTTCATTGTAAAACGGGACAGATGACAATTAGATGATGATGATGATACACTGCAAACTAAAGCAGTAAGGAAGGGATCCAAACATAGTGTCAGATGTATAGCTAAATAATTATTATTCCTGCAGTTCATCCCATCATTCATGCAACAGTAGAATATATTCTTATCCATACTGGTATTGCTATAGTGCTGACACCACCATAAATGTAGATCACGTGTGGACAACTCTGAAGGATTATCAACTGAGGTGTTAGAAAGATTTTATGAAAGACCTTTTTCCTCCTTAACCACAGAGCTTTGAGACAAACAGTTTCATTTGAGGAGGCAGATAAATGCGTTACATGAAATCTGTGGTGGAAGGTTGGGTGAGAGGAAAAGTGGGGCAAAATTTCTGCTTTTTTTCAGTACAAGAGTTTGCGTGCCATATGCAAAGCATAAACAATAAAAAAAGCTATCAGTTTCAGTTCTTATCACCGTGATATTGAAATACAAGCAACTGTTCCCTCCCTCAAACACACACTCGAAAAGTTATTGGGGGGAACAGATGTGTAAGGAAGTCATCCTTCAGGAGGGGAGGAAGAAAAAAAAAAAAGTAAAAAGTAAAGTAGAGCCCTTAAACATAATTCTTTTCATCTCTGCTCTTCAGAAAGCTATCATTCAGTCACTGGCTTTAGGAGAAAATTATGCCATCTAAGATCTAAGCTACATACAGGCAACTACAATAGTTTTGCAGTCTATCCTCTCCCTGTCCCTGCACCACATCAAGAGTATAATTTGTCACCTGCACTCCTTATTTGAATTGCCATGGGCTAAGAAGAGTCCCTGCTTCCCTATCGACTCACCTGAACAGTAACCATTGCTATTTTGAGTAGCTGAATCCCAAGTTTCCAAGGCTTCCTGCCTCGGGCCCAGAATTTCTCACATGGGTTCATGAAGAAGAATTTTAACTTCCTTCTAAGCTGGTCCTCCAAAAGCCCCTCCTGTGATACTGACAGGTGTTGGTCGTAGCTGCAAAGATTTTCATCATCGTGAGCATGGCAGCTGCTCACAATCACTTCAGGATTTGCCTTTTCTGAAATAAAAAGAAGTCCACAACAGTTGGAAAACATGCAAGCAGAAATACAGGAGGATCGGATCGGTCTGCGCTGCCAACCTGGAATCCAAGGAGGTTTACCTTCTGTGAAAAGCACTTGCACCTTACACTAGAATTTAAGACCTTCCTCATAATATTGCAGATGTTCTACAGAACCCAAAGAAAAGTTTGGTCAAGCTCTTAAGTTTGCAGATAGGTTGTTAGGCCATTCATTTAATAGTGGAATTTCTGTCCCTTTGGAATTATGGAGTTACCAGCTGAAAAATTCTTCCTCTCTCACTTGCCAACAACATTATCTAAGCAAGACATCCTGACTCATTTCCTTCTGTGTCCAGAAGGGTACCAAAAGCCTCTCATGAGTGAACTCTTCTGGAAATCTTATCTCCTTCTGTAGCTACTATTTTCCCCTGCTTTCAGTCTGCTGTCCTGTCCTTGAAAGAAACAGAATTTTCAAGACAGACAGTATTTTTCTTAGACATTAGTATTACTATCCTTCACTCTTAGAAGTGAAGACCCAGCACACCAAACTGCAGTTTGGATAAATTACCTGAGCGCATTAACTTCTCACTTAGCAAGATTATATCTATTTCTTCAGCCATAAAAGACTGAATGCAAACCAATGATGATTGTGGAGAAGACAAAAAGACCAAAAAGTAATGGGATTCAAGCATTGCGATTAGCCAAATATGTTCATATTTCAGATGAGTGCAAAGGAAAAGATTAAAAGAGAACCTTCTGAACACAGCTTGAGATGTTACTCTCTATAGTATTCAATGTGCTTAGATGTTAATCTGTTACTAACTTTACTGATGCCCAAACATTTTATTAATAAAGTACTTTGAGGCCAGCAATATTCACTTCAATAAAAGACTGTTGACATTAAGAACAGAGGGGACATGTGAGAAGAACAGAGGGGACAAGCCCAGGTTGTGAACAAATTTAAAGATGTGCCACGTTAGACAAATTATTTTTCATTTCCCTCAGTTTCTTACATAACTCCAAAACGAAATATCATTACCAAGACTAATTTCTAAAAATGAATAGATCATATCCACACTCCTCAGTTGCATGCAGCAGAACACGTCTGGTTTCTGTTACAACTCAAGACCATCAGTTTCCCCAGCTGTCAGAGAGGGCAAGAAAAGTTTTGAATCAGCAGTTGAACAATAAGAACAAGCCCATAAATAGGCTTAAAAAAAAAAGAAATCAGTTCCTGTATTATCCATTGTCCTGAGGGATACACCCCAGTTTCCACTCATTTTTCTTGCAGCTGATCAGCTATCTCCGAGTTAAGCCCTACTCGGATACTGCAATATTCCTGTCAATGTATGCACTCCATTAAAAAACAAAACAAAACAAGCAAAAAAAACCCCTTCTTAACCGTACAGTATCGGCTTGAGAAGATGTTTCAGACAAACATAACCCACAGCACGTCTTTTCTCATTCACCGGCGCCGTGAGGGTGTCACAGCCGGCAGCTCCTGCACCGAGCAGCCCCCGTCCCGCAGCGCAGCCTCTGCCCTCCTCGGCCTCCCTGCCGAGCCTGCAAACGGCTCACAAACGCACTCTGCATCCAGGTAGGGCTTGTACAGGGGACCGACGCGGGTACGCACCGGCAATTCCTCGGCGGCAACCGCCACCGGCTTCGCCCGCATCCCCGGCCCGGCGGAGCGCGGCAGCCCCCGGCCCTTCCCGGTCGCTGATTTCCCGTAGCATCCCAAAACCGCCCTCCGCCCCCGCTTCGTGCTTGTAAAGGAAAAGCTTCAACCCACCTGCCCGCTGGGCCATGTTACCGCAGAGAAGGTCCGGGCAGGCAGCGGGGCCGGGGGCTGCTGGCGCGGCGGGGGCGGCCACGGGAGCGCGGAGCCCGCTACCGGCGGCCCGCCCGCCACTCCCGCCCCGCTGGGGCAGGGCTGGGGAGCACCGGGAGGGGCTCCGCGGGCCGGGGCTGGGCTGTGACACAAGCCGCACAGGCGGTATCCGGGCCCTTCTGCTTCACATCCCCCTCCTGCCGCACGTGACTGGCGCTATATGTACTTTCTATAGGGTGATAACGCTATCTCTACATTTATTAATGTAGTCTTCCATGTCAGCAGGAAAAAAAATAAATAAAAAGGTAACGTTTATAACTAGTTATGTCCCATCTGTTTAAAAAAAAACCCCTTTCAGGTCATTGAATTGTAATTCCGAAGAGCAGCCAGCGGTACCGTGACCTATGTGGAATGACTGACGCTTAAATCACCCCACTCACATGTAATTAAGCTATTAAAGTTATTAAATGGGCTTCAAAGAAACGGTCTCCTGTCCTGGCTCTTGGCCAGTTGCACCGCATTGCGGTGATGCTGCCTCGGCGGGAGGTAGAGCCTGGCACACAGGTACCGGTAACAGATCACGGTCCAGGCACCGGCTGCCTGATTCGTGCTGCGCCGTGAGCGCCGGTATGAAGAGAGAGAAGGCAAAAAGAAAAAAGAAATCACGGAGCGCGGCCAGCATTTTGAGAGAGGGAACTTGCTGGCTGTACAGAGAGAAGGGGGAAGACCCCCTCAGCATCCCTCCTGCCTACCGCGAGGAGGGTGGTTGGTCCCTTGGAGAGCCACCAAGGACCAGCACTGGACGCTCCACAGCCACGGAAGGGTTGATCTTGCGGGGGTCTCGTGTTTAACGTTGTAGCAAAGCAAACTAAATTATGCATAAAGAACAAAAATTTACTAAATAGGTAGAGCACTTCGTATGACGAAATCGCGTCCAATCACCTAAACCTCCCTCTCAGCTGGAGACGCCCCCGGCACTCCCTGGCAGCTGCTAGCGCGGGGGACCCCGCGGGGGACCCGGTCCGCCGCGCCCAGCCTGAGGCGCAGAGCATGCTGGGACTCCTCGGCTTTTACCTGCCCAGCTGCGGGCCCCCAAGGATCCCTCCAATAGCAGCTTCCCCTCGAGGGGGAGGGTTCTAAAAGCAGAGCGCTGATTGGCTTGCAGGAAACGTCAATCCTGGCCCGCCCTGTTGCCCTGACAACCGCTCGGCGCCGGGGACGCGGCGCAGGTAAAGGCGGCCGGGCGGGAAGCGGGTGGAGGGGGTGAAGGGGACCCGGCAAAACGGGGAAGCGGCCCTGTGAGGGGTGAGGCTGGACAGCACGGGCAGCAGCCGGCAGGGAATAACCCTTAGGCCGCGGCTGCCGAGACCGCCTCAGCCGCCTCTCTCACCACGGAACCTGCCAGCGGGCTCGGCTTAACTCCCTACCCCTGGCCCGCGGGACGGGGAAGGCCCGGCGGGTTGTGCCAAAGGTTGGAGAGGGTTGCAAGGGAGCGGCCCCCAGAGGCTGCAAACCCCTCCCCTCCCCGCCCCTCAACGCGAAGCCTCAGCCCCGCCGGCCGGAGCCCCCCGTGGCGTGCGGTGCCCCGCTGTGCAAAGAACCTGCACTTTCCTCCCCCTGCCCCCCTCTCAGTACATTATTTTGTTCCAGTAACCCTGCTTTTCCCATTTAAAAAACGAGATGCTTATTTTTTCTTACCTTTGCTTGAAAAAAACCCAAAACAAAAGATGAAGTCTTATCTAGCGTAAATCTTTACAATAAAACATTTCTGATTCAAATAACAAGGCAACACATGCTTCCTGACAGGATCATCTTACAGCTATTTCCATATAATACTTATTAACTGTTGCAGTACTGACCAAATTGTTGATAAATTTCAATAGCATGTTGATAAAATTCAATAGCACAGACCAGCTGTACTGGCTCACACCAGAAGTTCCGTCTGGGCCAGTAAGGGCCTGGGCAAGATTATAATAAAGCCATATTTCCACTCTTTGTACCCATTTTTCTTGAATTTATGGTTTTGTCTCTACAGCCAGAGGTATTATCATTATTTTTTAGTCACCCTCATTTTTTTTCTTCTGTCAATTTGCTCTGTTTCTTCTTGAAATGGTGTGTTTGGGGCAGCTATCCTGTCCCCAGGCAGCATGCTCCATAATTCAGCCACCTATTGTGCAATGAAATACTTCTGCACTCCTGTTGTTTGTTTTCAGTCTGTCCCTTGATAAACTCATGTGATGCCAGCTAGATCTTGTATTATGCAAGACCGTGAATAATCATTCCCTGGTCACTTTCTCCATGCCTCTCATGATTTTATTGACTTTTGTCACATACTCTTCAGCTCAGGCTAAAGAGAATCCTCATTTATTCCGAGTTTAAAACACGTTCTGTATCTTCAGTCATCACTGTCATGCCATTTCCAATTCTATTTCTCTTTGAATGGAATAAAGGACAGAAACAGAACATTGCTATTCAACATTTTAATGAAGTTTTCCATTTGGATCTCTATGCCTTTCTTACTAATTCTTAACCCAATTTTACATGTATTGTACTTATCATCCCAGAGCCTCTACCTACCTCTCTATTGGTTTCTATCAATAGGCTTAGGTTTCATGAGAAGCCTCGGGTCCATTCAGACAGAATTATTCATATGCTGAAATGATTTGGCAGTTGCCAAAAATTCAGCTTTACAGTTTATACGATGAAGGCGAATCCAAATATGCAGAAGCATTATTAATAATACAGACTTCAGGAATTAGTATTATTTGCTCTTTGTATAGAGCAGAATAGAATGAATTTAAAGTGAATATTGTATATGAAATTCTGGAGAGATGAGATCATTCTCAAGATGGTATTTTTACCAGGTTCCTAAATGTTTACGGACAGGAATGTGATTTTTTGCTTGACAGTAACACAACAGAAAAGCAAATAGCACATCTTTTTGATCATTTCCTTGCTTTTATTAAATGGAAGTGCACTCAAATCTTCCTATCAACTCAAACTGTAGTAAATTAGTCCTAAATTAGTAACGCACACAGGCTTGACCTCAAATCAATTAGGCAACAAATTAATCATTCTGTGTCCTCAGCATATTTTGTAGTAATGATATCTAATTAACTTCCCCCTTTTGCAGTACCTAGCAACTGCACAGATTTGTTTTAGAACTGCAAATGTTTCAGGACATTAAATGATTAGGAGAATACTCTGAGCTTGTTTGGTTTGGTGGGGTTTTTTTTGTTGTTTTCCTCTTGAGCCTAATGTTCAAATTATTACAGCCATCTATAAATAAACTAGGCTGCAAAATGTCAATGTTCTCAAATGTTTACTTGAGCTTTACCAGTTAAATATTGTAACACCACGCTCCAGTGACAAATTAGACTGAACGTATTTAATGACATTTTAATATAATAAATTACCTATTAAAAAAAATAATATATATGGCAATGTTTTTGATAATTGTTTTTCAAGAGCTATTCTTTTTTTGTAGGTTTTGCACTCATGGATTTTTCCAGTTATGTTAATTTAAATGTTGTTTCCAACCTCTCTTCTCAATCACTGCATCATGAATTTATATAAGCATTAATGGAAAGGCATAATACATTTGCATGGTTCTGGACAAATATTGGAGTCCTTTCTAATGAAGCAATATAGAAATTCCCCTAAGAGGATAGGAACTAGCCACAGATTAAAGAGATTGTATTTTTTGTCACATTTTCAGGCAGTTCTCTAATACAGACACCTTTTTTTTCATGGTTTTCTTGGTGGGATTTGGTACTTTGTGTAAGAATTTAGGGAGTGAAGAGACCCAAACCTCTGAAGGAAGGGGTGACTTTTGAAAATATTAACATTAATCTTGCACATTAAGAACCATTAGACTTTTGTTCCTTTATTTCTTGGAGTTTTTTTGAAGTGGGGGATGTGCAAAAGTTGGTTCTTCAGTACCTGTTTTCCAGTTCTCAATGCGTGTTGGTTTCCCGCAGGGAGCACCTGAAGATTACCAGCATAATCCTGTGTGACAAAACAACTTCTCCTACACACTTTGTAAATGGCTATAGGCTTTGTTTTTACTTCCAAAGACATTTTTTTCAAAGTTCTATCTTTGCTTTCTTTGGAGGCCCTACACGTTTCCTAACCACTGACAATCATACGGCCACAGGATGACAAATGAGCAGAGGCAAAACAGTATTAGGGGCATTGTAAAAGGAGATAATTACTTTGTGCTTTTCTGTCTGCTTTCCAGCTCATGAGGTTCTGTGCAGCACAGATGGAACGGTGAACAATCCCATAGATTGTTGTATTTGTCTGCACCCCTTCAAAAGGGATACTTCTTGTCTCAACATACGCATATCCATACACTTGGTCACTGGTGCTGCCTTCACCAGCACTGCCTTTATCTGTATAGGGCTCTGTGTACTTCTACACCTGATTCTTTCACTAAAAGAGGAGGAACTGCATTACTGGGAGCCAATTTTCAAAAGTTTTAACTGTTTTTGTAGGTCAGATATACTGGAAGCCACTTGGAGGAAAAGGGATGTTTTTACTTGCCTGTTACTGTACTAAACATAGGCATGTGACTTATCTCAGCCCTCTCAGTGTTTCCTCTATTCATGTGACTTAGGGTTGAGGTTACTCAGCAGAAAGAACTCAAACTTTCCAAATTGGCTTTGCTTCAGTATAGAATTAGGAAATGGTGAAGTAAGACAACGTGACCATAATATATATGAGATGGTTCACATTGTCTTGCAACTATTTTCTCAAACAGTTGGCTTCTCCTCCTCTCCTGGAGGGCTCTTATCCAGAGGCATCAAGATTGGTTTCAAAGAAGAGTAATCACAGAATCCATTTATAAAATGCTTCCTTTTTTTTTTTTTTTTTTTTAATGTAAAATATACCAGGTGATGGATAAGAAATATCTTTGCACTTTTTTCTTTTTAATTAATAAGGGCAAATGTTCCTGCCTTAACCATCTGAACTGACAGGCACTCTTAAGTTAGGTAGGACTAAGTGTTTCAGAACTATAAACTAGTCATACTGTTCAGTGTAGAGGCTCCTTTGAAAGATTAAAATGGAAAATACATTGAATGGTAGACATAAGTATATTGTCAACATTTGTAGTTCTGTATTTGCTAAAAAGACTGTGAGAATGAGGGCAGAAAAACCCCATAACTTTCTCCTTACACTTATTATACATGATTTGTGGGTGGTTTTTTTCCCTTAATCTTCCAAACTCATCATCCTTTGGCAAGGCAAAAGTTTGAGAATTTTGAAGTGTTAATCTGTTTTGCATTGGTATTATCACTGCCTTTGTTGGAAAAAGCAGAAGATTAAATTGTTCCAGTTCTTCAGATGGATTAATAAAGGGGGCTTTATTTGCCATAATGATCAAACAACAGAGAAATGCTCTAACATCTCATGAATGCAGCTTGTCACCTGTGGTCTGCAAGATCCAGAAGAGCCTGAGGATTTAGAGAGTGTATTTTTCTATTTTCATTGGAGTGAAAAAGCAAAGTGCATTTGACACTGTAATAAGTGTCAGACTCTGCTCTCGTTAAAGTCAACAGCAAAATTTACCTTGAATTCATGGGAAGTTAACATAGATCCCAAACCCTGGCCATAGCACCAGGCTATAATCCATGTTCCATGGTCTGCTATGTGCATACCTGCCACGGGATGGTGCTCGCTGCCCAGTCTGCAGACTGGGCATTCCTTCTTTGCGGTGGGACTGAGCCTTTCCACGTTGCTCTTCTCACCCTTCTTCCAGATCTTGGGAAGAAGGAGAGTAAATGAATCAAGGGCAGCCTTCTATAGAGTATCTTCTCCATCAGTGCGGTTCCTAGATGGAACTGTACATACAACTACTTCCCAAGCTTGTCCTTTGCAGAGCTACACTGAAAAATGAACTGGAAATAAAAAAGCCCAGAAATGCTTTGTGCAGCTGAGTGGTGATTTACACTTATGGACATCAGCACAAATATTTACAACTGGAGAATTTTCACTTGAGCTCTTCCCACTGTAGCTCAGGTCCTTAGCTTTCTGGCTCCTAATTTAACCTTTCACTGTTTTGGATAATCAGTTTCCATACTTAATCACCCTGAACAGAAGAAGTATTTCCATCTATTACATATCATATGAAAATACAGTTGATAATTTAAGATTATGGAACATACCTTTGCCTGCCTATAAAAATATTACTGTAATGATAAACTACATTAAGTCACGGACCAAATTTTCACTCATACGTGGTACATTCTGTTGCCTGTTTAAAGCTTATTGATATATATCTTCCTCTAGAGAAACCTGAAAAAAAATGCCAAAAAATCTCATATCCGGTAAGACCTCCTCGAAAGGTCCAAAAACTTCAGCAAAGAAACAGAAGGGTGAAAGGAAACCTCGGGAAACCTCAAAAGGAAAACGAACACAGCCTGGTATGTAAGGTACAGCAGCAAAGAAACAAGCAGTAATCTGGTCTCACATGATAGTTACCTTAATTAATTGGGGCTCATGCATTTAAGTGAACAAGAGAGCAATTAGAATATGACATTTTATATAAAGGAGAGATCTGCAATTACTGATGATGGTTTTGTGACTAAAATATGGAACCAAGCTACACTGCAGTGTTTACCCTTTGTCTTGGCAGTTTGGATTTAACAGTTTATGGTGTTACAGTAATGGTATTGAGTGGGAAATTGGAAGGCTTAATAATATATATTAAGTGGGGAGGTTCACAAAAGCTACCAGCTCAGGGAGAGACCACCAGGCAGAGAGAGCTGCCGCCAGAAGGAGTTCAAGTGCTCAGGATCACACTGCAAAGGTGCAATAATAGACCTTGGAGACATACCAGAGTCTCACCATTTCATTTTACAGTGCATTTTATTCTGCATGGGTTTTGGTTTGGGATTGGTTGTTTTGGTTTGTGTGTGTTTGGTTTGGGTTGGGGTGGTTTTTTTGTTTTGTTTGTCTGGTTTGGTTTTCCTGAGGTATGCTGAGATACTACTTCATTTGTGTCATTTATAAAGTTATAGCTAATGAAGTGTAAGGCTAACGAGCCTTTGCTATGTACAATTTTTTTTTTCCAGTGATTCATGCCCATTCTCAGAAAAAAGGTGGGAATGTACCCTTGCTTGGGTTTTGTTTCATGGATTATTAATTTTTTTTTCCTGCCATGACAGCCACCTTCCTGAAATTGCTTTTGTCTTTTGATCACCTTCTCCCACCCAGCTGATTAATAGAGACTATTCCACCCATCAGGGCTAACCTCTTCCTGCCCTACCTTATGAGGTTAGCAGAGTCTCTCAGGAGCTGCAGAGAGCCTGGCTCCTGCAGCACCCTGCCACCCAGAACAAGCCTTCCCACCTCACCACTGTCAGAGGGGACTAATGTCTGCTCCTACCCGTACCCCTGCCAGTTCTGCTATCATCTGCTGTTAGCAAGCCTTGCCCATTACCCTTGCCCTCTTCACATGACGTGATTTGCATGGTCACTGCCTCAAGCACTTGCTGTGAGGTAGCGGTCGGTGCAGTTTTCAACCATGGGACCTGGAGTGTGCACCACAAGATGACAGATTTCTCACAATTTCTTTCTTATGCAGACCACCTGCTCAAAATAAAAATGAGTTTTAAATCCCCATAGTTTCAAAATATGCTAACAACTCCTTAAGATCCAGATTTGTTTTCAAGGGCTTCACTCATTTCTTGTGTTAAATCTGATCTGAGTAGAAATTGTTTCCTCTCCAGAGTTTAAAATCTCTATAGAGACTTAAAATATCTATAGAGATTTTAAACTGTGGAGAGGAACTCCAGAGAGACTTAAAATCTCTATAGAGGTTTTAAATATTGCCCCAACAAGGAAAGGATTGCACATTTATAGTTACTCTATAAAGAAAACGCTCAAGAAAAATAACTGATAGCAGCATGTCGTCATATTTCAGGTAAAAAAGATGAAGTTGATCTTTCTATGGCTGGTATAGGTAAGTGTTATGATGACTGGCTGTTAAAGTAATGGTTTTGGAATAGTAATCATTTTAGTAAAGTAATAGTAAACTAATAGGGTTGGAACTTTATACATTTCAAAGCTTCAATGCTACTAATACCAAAGGAAAAAAAAATTCTTTTTTTTTTAATGAATGGGAAAAACTAGAAACTGAAGAAAAGCAGCTATTACAGTAGTGACTACAGTCCCACTCTGAGTAGCAGGCAGTGCAGCAAGGAAAACTGAAACAGATAGGGGTTTGCACAAGAGGCTTTTATCTCGCATCGAGAGGAGTTGGAATCCAGGGAAATCAAGAGCATTACAACAGAATTAAATGTTTGCATTTAGTAATAGTTCAGCAATTGAAATAAAATCTTTTTATCCTTTAAAGAAATCTTTGTTCTATGTCAAATCACCGAATCTTGTGAGATGATTTTAGCAGATAACCCTTTTTTGGGGGGTTTTTTGGGTTTTTTTGTGGTTTTTTTGGGTTGGTTTTTTTTTTGTTGTTGTTTTTTTGGGGGGTTTTTTTTTGTTTTGTTTTGGTTTTTTTTGTTTGTTTGTTTATTTGTTTTGGGTTTTTTTTGGGGTTTGTTTTGTTTTGTTTTTTTGGTTTTTTTTAATCATAGATAGCAATAGACACTGATTGATGTCTTTTGCTTTGTAGGAAAAAAAAATCCACCATTTGTGTCACAAGATAACATGCACTTCTCTTGGCTTATGAGCAAGAACAAAGTGGTTTTATGCAGTTTTAAGGGTGGCCATAGTTATGAGCTAAACCGTGTAATTATTTGAAATGAAATATCTTAAACACTACATATTTTTTTTTTACATCTCTAGTTATATTTTCCTTCTGACTGATTTGTGCAGGTTATATATTTGGACATGAACTGATATAAATGTAAAATTTATCCACAGTTGACAGGAACAATCCAAAAGGTTATCTTCTTAATTAACTTTTAACAGTACATCTTTTCTTGTTAAAAGCTAAACCATAATATGGCAAATATACAAATCAAGTAATTTTTAAAGAAATCAGAAATCACTTGTCTTGCTACATAATCCTGTAAGCATGTGGGTGGGAGTGAAAATTGCACTTTTCAGTGAAAGGGGGAAGTTGCAATTAATGAAAATGGGTAATCAGTGATCCCTCCGACGATGAAAGTTTTAATTTTAAAGCTGAAGTTTTTTGGTGGTCCTGGAGATACTGTTCTGACAACAAAAGATGATTTTACCTCCATCTAGTGGCAAATAAGGTTAGGAACCATAATACCTAAACTATTGCTAGAAACCTGTTGCTGAAAGCAGGGAAAAATTGCTACTATATGCAGACACTGTCTGTGCAGGATTTAAGCTGGTATCTCCTTTGCTTAAGAGCTGCAAGTGTTCTTTACTTCCCTTAGAGCTTTTTGGTCCTCTGTGAAGCTCCCATAACATGAGGGGTTGTTGACTGTTAACAAATTCCATGGTACAATTTACTGTTAAAACACAATGTGGAACCTCTTATTAGATGCTACATACTTTTTACTGGAAAGCAGCATTGAATAAAAACATTGATAACAATAAAAATACCAGCATCAGCTCTTTATGTTATAATATTGAATCTATAATATATAAGCTATCATATAGATCACATAGTATAGAATCTCTTATAATATTATGTCTGTAATATAGAATCTTATTCCTGTAGACTAAAAGATGGATATTTTAATTCAGATCATTACTTTGTTTTTAACTTGGACTTACAGCAGTAAAACACTGAAGAAAATAGATTATCTGTCCTACTCTGCTGCCTCTCGTAGTGATGTTCATTGTATTTTTGCTTAACTTTAACGCTCGCTTGCAGCATTTCATTTGACATGAAATCCTCCATCTCTTTGAAAAGATTTTTTTTGGCCAGCATTTGTGGACAAGGCTGTATGCATGAATCAGCATTAAAAAAAAAAATAACATGGTAGAAGTTTCTTGAATAAACAACAGCTACTCCTGGTTAGGATTTTTAATGTCTCAAAAAAAAAGAAAGAGGAAAGAGGGGAAAGAGGGGAAAGAGGGGAAAGAGGGGAAAGAGGGGAAAGAGGGGAAAG
>JANIJG010023545.1:0-51293 GCA_024611175.1 Megaceryle torquata
ATCATGCACTCATCTGCACCGTATCAGCTGCTAAAACCTTGCAAATATTCCAGATATCATCAAGAACCATTTCAACCTGTTTTCAGACTGTAAATCTCAAATCTGATCTCCAGCCAAGAGATTATAACAAAATGTGAAATAACCTCAATATTGAAAGTCATTTCACAGAAAATGGAAATAGACACTGGAGGAAAAAAAAACCACACATCACATACGTGCAGAATCTCTCTTTTATGTAATCCTTATCTATAATCTTCCAGGGCACTATTTGATCTCTGTCTCAGCAAGCACACCTCACAGTATTTTTAACTGCTGCAGATCTTTTTAGCCAGCAGCTGGTTGTGTATTCAACTGGTCCTTCTAGCAAATGGTATTCAAAACATGTAGGAGTAAGAAATGCAGCCACTAAGTAGATTATGAATAAAACACTCAGGTATTCTTTTCTGTATTTCTCCGTAATTACTCACAGCCAAGGAGCATAATAGAGATCTGCTTCTTCAGTGTCTCACTTCTAAAGGATCGATGTGGTGCGAACACAGCCACTACAGGACTTAATAGCAAGTCCTAACTGCTTCTTACAAGACATGAGTCTCCTCGACAGCTTTCTCCCAGGCATCGAGGGGAGCTAAATAGCTGCTATTAGTAGATATTTGTGTCTTTGTGTCAAAATCATACTTAATAAACACAAAGAACCTACAATGGACAGATCCAAGAGAAGATATACATGAAATTCTACATTAACAAAGCTCTGTTAAATCAACTTAGCAATTTTATCTCCAGGGATAACAATTTGGCATGCAGTGGTGGGCTAAATAATGCAGTTCAACACATTAAGAACAGATCTGTATTCAGACTGAATGGACTGCTAGCTCAGAAAAAAAAAAAAAGACAGGAGGGAAAAGAAATGCTAGCTCAGTTGCCTGCCCACAGCACATTTTCTCTTCTCCTTCATCTTCCAGACCTATCATGACCATACATCTATCACCATATCTCGCACACCCTGCAAAAGAGACAAAATAGGTCTCAAAATCTGAGTCTTAATGGGTGTCATCAAAAGAAACACCCCTTCATCTGGATGCAGCACATGCAACACGTACAAAACAAACACAAATCAACGTCATTAAGAAGTGGGGCTTCTCCTTTGCCATCCAGCCATGCAGTAGTAAGGACTGCTTTTATCATTTCATACCACAGATACCTTCACTTTCCCAGAAGCAAGCCTGGAAATTTCTCCTCTGACAAGAAAAGAAAAAATTCACCTTTTCTCTCTCTGTAGTCACAGTTTCAGCCATGCAGTTTCCCATGAGACTGTGAAAAGTTTCTCTATTGTCAGCACTGAAAGCTTCTCTTAAAGTAGCTCTGGTTTTGTGCATGTAGCCACGTTTTCATCAGATCTTAGTGCATACATTTTATGAAACTATTTGAAAACCTCAGGATTTAGGTTAGCAAAAGAACACGAAATGTAGGCTTTCCAGGGAATACCCCGCTAAAGCAATCTCTTGATAGGTAATGTTTCCTTCTTGCTGTAAAAGCAGTGATTGTTGAGCACAATTTTTCAATGGGCTCTGGAGGTTTAAAGTCTTAGGAAGACCTAATTTCATTCAAAATGATCTGCTTGCTTCCTCTGGATTTTTTATCTGTCTGAGTTCAGATGGAATATAAAATTGGGAAAAATAAGTGATGATACACCATTAACAAAAATCTTTGGTTGAATTTTCTGTATCTTATAAATACCATGTAATGCTGTCAGGGGTGCTATAGAATATTTACTGACTATCTAAAAATCATCTTTTTTCCAGATTAAAACCCGTACTTCAAGGTAAGTGGAAAAAAAAAAGGTTGCTAAATGGACAATGTTCAACAGAAAGGGGAAAGAAATGTAAAATTGCAGTATTTCTATTGCATCAAATTGGGTAATGAAACTTTAATATCTCTGTTCCTATCTTAGGCATAGCTATGAACATTTTTTTAAGCGGAGCTATAATATTCCACCAATGTTTTTGTTCGTATTTTTGCTATAATTGAGTTGTAATTTGTACTCCACAAAGGATCCATTTTCACAGCCATTCATACCACCTGCCCTATTCCAAAGGGATAGGATTAATTTGTTAGCCAAGTGACAATGCCACTTGAAACATTCCACAACATCAACATCTTGAATACAGTTAAAAACTTGTATATACTCCTATATATAAAAGCTGTATATACGAACCAGACAGACAACAAAGGATTTCTAACACCCTGGTTTTAATTTCTTATATAGCTTATTTTACAATGAAAACTCTTGAAGTGAAAAGATTCCAAACTCATCCTGGCACTGCTTTTTCAGGACATGTTGAACATCACAAGCTTGACAAAGCCTGTGTGTGGTGTGGATGACAAGACACACTCCAGGGTGTTGGGTTTTTTCTTCCTCAAGAACTATTTCAACTTGTATGTATGACCTCCACAGTTTAACTGAAGACTATTCAGTGCATCAGTTACAAAAAACAGCCATTCTCATTTCCTTTATACTCCTCCTCAAAGAAATAAATCAGTATCTTGACTGATTGAAACACTTAACTGCCAGTCATTTTGCTTTGTCCCTTCACTGCCTCACACCAGCCTGCGCCAACTCAAGAGATGCAGAGCAGTGATTAAATTGTAAGATGGAGCACTGAGGGCAATAACAGAGTGGTTATAAACAAATAACACAGTTCTTCATAATTCAGTAAAATACATTTCTTGGGTTTGTGCATGTTTTTGAAAGCCAGTCAAAGTAGTAGTGCTTTTTTTTACTAATGCAATAACATTATTGCTTAACGGTGGAAAGCACAGGAGAGCAATATATGGCCTACAAATAAGAGCAAAATGTGCAAGCTTAACAATGCAAGTTTATCTTCCTTATGAATTACCTAGGCAGTGCTTTTATTATATGAGATCCATTGTTTCCCGATCTGCAAATTACTTCCTGAAATCTATTAACTATAATGGGAGAAATGTATTTTTCAGTCTTACTCTCTGAAAAAATGCTCACAATAAATCAGTCTAAGAAGGTGAGTCTAAACTGGCAACAAGGCCAAGGTATTTCAAGTATGCAGTCACTGGCTCCCTGTAACACTAAAGGACTTTTTGGAGGGTGGGAGCACAGAGACGAAAGGATTTAAGTGTAAATCATACGATGATAATACAGTTCTGGAGTATTACCATGCACGTGAAGGATTAGTAAAGATCAGGTAGGATTTTTCTAGCCTTACTTCAGACACCTCCAGGGAAACAAATTCTGCAATGCTCTGTAGGAGATAAAGAACAAGCTGAGTGTATTAAAAGACTCATAAATATAATTCCATGAACTACAAGCTTTCTTTGTAACTCAGATACCTTAAAGTGCACAACACTTGTATCATAGTCCTTGCATTTCTTGGTTTTGATGGTTAACACTTCCACTTGCTGACTTAGTATTTGCACGTCTTGAATTCTCTAATGAGGGACAAAGAAGAGTAATATTCTTTTTATTCAATTATCTTCTTCTTCCTAAATTCCAACCCCATATCCTAAACTCATTTACCTAAGGAAAATGCTTCAGACATGTACAGGCATTAAAACCACCATGATTTTCCTGAATACAGAAGATCGAGGTGGAGGTTACTTCTATACACTCCTGAAAACTGAAGCCAAGAGTCAATACCAGCATTACATGACAGAAGATGCTTTTACTATATTCTTGCTAATGACACACCAACTACTATGGAAACTCTAAAAAGTCACATTTGAATCACCACAGGGTACTTTGGTAGCATTAGAACTGTGAAACAAAAACCAGCAAGGCCTCTGAATGTGCCCAGGTGCTGTGCTGCAGGTACTGCATTCCTTCTTCGGCAGGTCTCGATCACTCTCCAAGTGTAAGAGTTCATCAAGCTGGATTTGCTGCCCAAACTCCTCACATATCAAATCCCCTTCTCACCAAGGCCCAAACACCAGCATAGTTTAAATTCTGCTCTCCCCAGTCAACAGGAGCCAACAGGACTCATGGTATCAATGACCTTTGTGCTCTACCTCACAGGAGTCACCAGCTGTAACACATGCTCTCAAAATATTCACTGTCACGTGCTGATGGAGGGTGGTGGGTTTTCTGACAGTTGTCTGACTGAAGCAACCAGACAGAGAGTACCTTAACAAGTACACAATCTGTACACAATACACTCTTCCAATTACTTCTTGAATCTTTGATCTCAAGGTCAGCTATTACACTGCAAAGTTTGAGCATTTTATTTATGATGCTGCTATGAACAGTAAAATCACTATATAATTCCTTTTAAATAAGTTACCTATGTAGATTTTCCCTACTCAAAGCTAGGGCAGGAAGCACCACCTATATGATTAAGGTTGCCTGGCACTTCCCACTCTAAAAGTTTCCTTTCAATTATTTGCAACTTTGCTGAATTTTTAACTGTTCAGGCCACAATTTTACACATTGACTGTATCTGCTTCAGGGTGATTTTCGGGACATGAGGGAAGAGGAACGAGTTGAATCATTTCCAAGATTAGCCTGTAGGAAAATACTGTGGTTTTAACCATGCTAAGTAGTCCTTGTGAAGATAAAATTGAAAAGATTTCTGGGTTTTGAAATGGGGAGGAAGATTTGGTCTTCATATCACAGATCTGTTTTTCTTGTTAATCCTAAAAAATAATAATAAAACCCACAAACCCCCACCAAAACCGCACACACAAAAACGAAACCCGAAACTACCTGCAATAAAAAATGACAGATTTTACACTTGTCATGTATAAAGGATGACTCCTTTATACTAAAATCCCTCTACACTATCAGCCCTCCCGCAGCCTCCAGAAGGGAACTAAAATGAGCATGCACATTCCTACAAAGGTCCTGAAAATGGGGCTAATTACTGCTCCAAATGGAAATTACACAAAACAGTGGAACTGACAGCAAGAGATTTGTCTTTCCAGTAATTCACCCAGCAAACTGCTGGATTTGAACACAGAAGGTACAAGAATCAGACCAAAGAAGAGAAGAACAGATTTTGACAAAAAGTCCTGCACCACAAAAACCAGAAAGAGAAGAATCTGTGACTGCTACTTAATAATGGAGACTTGGGAGGTTTAGTCTGGGAGTCAAGAGGTGAAAACAGCTTCAGAGGAGGGAAGTATTAGAGTGGATAGAGGCAGTCATCTATGAGAGACATCCTGCATCTTGATAAGGAGCCAGGAGGAAAAGAGAGCTTATTCATGGTTCCCAGGAAACTGGCATTAATAACAAATGTGAAGAACATGCAACTCGTTTGCCCCCTCTTTAGGGTCACAAAGAACACAGGAGAAGCTGCCGACACTGCTACTCAATTAACCAAGGGGTGTAAGACTGTGCCCTAGGAGGGACAAAAAAAATCTGGTCTTGATGATGCACGTGGATCTCGACACAACGCGATCTGCTGTTGCTTCCCAGAACAAAGTAGGAGTGTATTTTACTTACTGTGTTAAAGGCAAGATCATCCTATCATTACTGCTGTGCCTCTTGTTGAATATTGCAAGTAGAATTATTTCAAATGCTTAATTTCATTAGAAAAAATTTCTAAGATGACATAAATCAGTGCATATGGTTCATAATATTTTCACTTCCCTTCCCTGTAACCCATTTCACTAGTTTTACACCTCATCAATTTAAGCATTATTGCTAATATGTAACATTTAAACTCTGTCACAAGAGGAAAAAAAATCCAAATGTCTAATTAGAAAGCTATGATGGCCATTTCAGAATGTAGCATCACATTTTCTACCTACTTCCAATACATGTGAAAGTGCCAGCATCAGAAGCAAATGCAGAGCTTAGAGATTTCTGTGCAGAGCAAGAGTTTTCTCCCAGCTCACTTGGGTACAAGTTAAAACTGAATCCCCAGGGTACAGAATCCTGCCTGTAAGATTTAGAGCTACACAACAACAGCATAAAGCATTCAGCTAGAGCATGAGAAAGTCTGTTTTACCGCAGCATAAAACCAGGGGCAAGTAACATTTTCTTTCTGTTAAGCATAACACATTCCTACACACAACTGAATCAACGAGAGTATCTGAAGATTACCTAATGGCAGGAAGAGCATCTCTGACCAACACCAGAAAAGTTAACTGCTAACATTAGAAAAGCTGGTTTTCTACCTAAACACTTTTCAACAAAATGTGACAGCAACCTTTTAAACATCAAGAGGTGAGAGAAAACCATGCGAGAACAAGACAGAAAGAAGAGACACATGACAAAGGTTTCACAAAATGTGAAGAAGGATGAAGTCTCCGTTACAACTCTCTGACTTACACTTGGTTCAAGGATTTACAAGGAGCTGTTTTACAAATCTTTGTGAACATATGTGAACTCCACTTCTCCAAAATAAGCAAGATACATTTCTGTCCCAGGCTAAGAATTCTTTTATAGGTTGTATTACTGTCATAAAAGCATCAGTGATCACTCAGAATTGTCACAGGAGGGGATTTGGACTTCTGTCAATTTGTGAATGCTAGAACTACGTAAGCCCTTGTACTACAAAAAGGCTGGGATGGTCAAAAACAGATGCAACATCCCCATCTACACAAACACATGCTCCTGAAGAATTAGGCCAGCAAACAACACCTTTGAAAACAGCAACAATTAAAAGGTATCCCACTCCAGTTCATTATCAGACCATTATATTGTTTCACAAGTCAAAGATACAATTATTCAGTGAATAGAAAGGGAGACCGTAGCTAATAACACATTATAGTGATAGTTGCAACTGTTTTTCTGTACTGTGAATCTTTCCTACGCTGGTTTTCACATTGTATTTTTGAGATATAATTTGGTACACTTTAGCATAGCTTCTGAAACTATAAAAGTGAGACATAATAGGCTTCTTTAACTTAAAAAAGGCAACCTTGGGCATGTGAGACTGGAGGTGAGAGGGTCAGTAAGACTGTTTTCTGGGTGCCATAACTCGAGGTTCTCTTCCTCAGTTATGAAACCGTGGGATTGATCCTGTTAGTCATTCCTACTTTTCTACAAAAGCTTTTATATATATCTTAAATAAATATATTACACATATATTAGGATCTTTTTCATAAGCTTTAAAGTCTTTAACGAAGTGGAGAGAACAAACATCCTTGGTTCATTCAGGCAAAACAGCCGCATACCACAACCAGGTTCCTACACTCACAAGCATTCAGTTCATGACTCCCCAGGTAAGTTAGACCTCCTCGTTTACACAGTATTTGCTCCTCAGGAGTGACCGCAGCTCCTCTAGCTCCAAGCTCCTTTCAGAGCACTGCAGACATACTGAGCTGCCAATTAAGAAATTTCCCTCTCACACCACTGCACAAGAGATGCATTAAGAATCATTACAAGTTATTACTGGCATCTCAGCAGAACATTACACCAGCATTTTTCATTTAAAGGAAATTTATTAAAAAAAAAAAACAAACAAACCCAAAGCAAACAAACCAAAAGCACTACTCAGGCATTTCACTCTCCCACATCTACTTTTCAAGCTTTTATTATAACAATAAATAATATATGCAACAGGTGAACATTTAGAACCACTTTAGTCTTCTACTTGCATCATCCTTTTAAATTATTCTCCTATTAATTAGTTATTTGATCTCAACATATTAGAAACTGTTAAAAAAAAAATGCACTGTTCTCTGTACTGCTCTGTGCTTGTCTTCTGCTAAAAGCTTCTCTTGAAAGTGTTGATATTAATTGCCAAGCATTGGAACTGTTCCCCCAGACATCATCTCCCATACTTCCAAAATAGGCAGACAAGATTTTTTTCCACTTTTTGCAACTAGAGCACAAGCTAAAGTAATCTGAAGACACAATTCATTCGACTGAGCACTGCATCCAGTGGAGCCAACTTCTTACAGGAAGTAATAGCTGGAACAATCAGGACTCTCATAAGGCTTAACAAGATTAATATACATTATGTCACCACATCTGCATCTTATCTCATGCAGTGATACTTAAATGTTAAGGGTGCAGTCCAACAGAAGCATGCCGACAGGGACCAAAACCTATACCACAATACTCTCTAGGCTGAACTTTTGAGCAATGATTTATTAATGTGAAAACCAGAGAGCTATTATGAATGACTTCTGTTCTTGTTGATTATAATTTAAGATTACGTAAAAAGAGCAACTTAACAGATGCAACACTTATGTCTGAAATGGGAAGGAATCCTCAGAGATCCTAGTTCCAGTTTGTTTGAGATTTTGCCAGTGTTGTTTGAATACACAACAGTAACCCCTCAGCTGATCTCCTGGAAGCGTTTTGAAGAAGAAACTGTACATACCCTAATTTCTTAGAAACCAGCACAATTCCTGCTTGTTTCTTGATGCCTGTTTCTCCTAAGAAACCAAATCCTAGACAGTCTTGGAAAAATGCCATGCTAGTCCCTCTCATGAAAATACACATCCTCAAATGAAAATGAAATACACTCACTATCATCCAGCATGAGTACTTCTCTTTACAGAAATCAATAAATAGAAAATCACTGTGAAGCAGCCAAAGATAGTGCAGTATAGTCCAACAAAACAAGAAAAAAAAAAAAAAAAAGTAAATCTCAGAAGTAGTCCAGGACAGGTACCAGAAGTGATCAAAGCTGCTTTACTCGCTGTGTACGTGCAAATTATACACACACCAGCCACAAAGAAAAAAATCAACAGTGTACCTATCAAGACAATTTATTCTTGTGTTACTGGATCCACAAAACAAACACCTGTACTATTTTCCTCCTCTGTACTGTACTACCTCCCAACTCCACCAAAAAGTTCCATCTGAAAACACCGATCAGCAGAATCAGCCACCCACAATGTTTATGGGTCATTTGCAATCTGTTCTTTGAACTAAAGATGATCTTTGCAATAAAGAACAGAGTTAGTTCTCTACACTGGCATGAGCAATATTTTGAAGTTTGATGCACATGATCCGCTCCCCTGGATTTCTGCTGCCTGGAAAAAGCAAGGCAGCTAAAGCTCAGTGACTGAGAATAGAATCTCACCTAAATTTCAGCTGTCAGGACTGGGCATCTCATATAAGCCAATGAACTAGATGGCTTCTACAAAGAACAGCAAGTCTCCATGCCACGGAGACTCCTCTCTCTGCCATCTCTTTGCTTACCCAAAAGCCCAACAGAACAAATTATGCCAGAATGAATCGTGCAAAACACTATGTTCAAAGGGGACAACGACATGTAAGTAGCCTGTTGGCTCAACAGTCCTGCCACAGAAAATGGAGCTACAAACAGAGCTCCTTTATGAAAATCACTTGCTGTTCTTTGTCAAGCCCAAAATCAAGAGTGCTGAAGTCTCAAACCTGCTTTGTGGCTGCAGCAGAGTTATTTTTGTAGTGGTGTTTCACAGCACAAAGAGGATTTCATGTCCTCACCGGGATCATCCTGCACTGAAATCCACAAACTGAAGCTTGGCACAGTGGGATTCACTCAGTAACAATTCTCACTTTTCTTTGAGGATCTGTATGCACCAAAATCAATTAGCATTTGCTACAAACGTAACATAGCAACAGCAGACAAGCCCTCATTTGATGTAAATCAGTGTAGTTCTTTGATTTGAAAGAACTTTACCAAATTTCATCAGCTGTAACTCTCACACGGTGCTTTTCAATAGCTCATTCTATCACTAGGGACGTAAGGATCATAAAATTTGAGTGCCAGGAACAGTAAGTGGTCAATTCAATTTGTTATCCTCTTTAGGACTTCTCAAACATTTCATTTCTCCTGTTTTCAGAAGGAAGAAAAATGGGTCTGAATACATGAAAACTATCACATAGGGACCGTGGGTGGAAACCTGTCCTGAAGCCACAATCTGAGATTTGATTACTTCAGCAGCCACAAAACAAAACCAAACAAACACCACATTCATAAAATAATCTTTATTAAACTCGATGACATTTTTTCAACTGATTTGAAATTTGAGCAAACTGCCAACACGCTGTGTGAAGTAGCACTTCCTGTTGATTTGTTTTGTATTAATTACAGCATAATTAAAAAAAGGGAGTCTTTATTGCAGTCAACTTCCAGGTGTTTTAAAACAATAACCAAGGACCTTAACATCTCCAAACAATACTGCCAGTGTTACTGTGGCACACCGATCAAAGTGCACTTAGAAAAGAAAATCCTACCATGGGGAAACCCCCATTATGTTAAAAAAGGGGGAAGAAACCCCCAACTACTGGGAAGACCTTTGATATTAGTGGTATAGCTGCTGCAGTTCAGGCATGAACGCCTAACAGGTCATCTGATCTTGCCATTGAAAGGTTTGAATTTGTTAATACATCTCAGAGCTTGAAGAAAACTGACATAAAAGGCAGTAACAATAAAACTGACTTAACTCAGTGTTTTGTGACATAAAGGAATAGCAGGGAAAATTGCAATATTAATAAAATATTCAGTGCATTGACTGTTGATGAACTAAATAGCAGTACAATTCCATGAATACCAGCTGGACTGCACTGAATTTTAAAAGTTGGTCTTTTTTTCTAGTTACCTTTATACTTGCCTTAATCATGGAGCTAGCTGGAAATTCCATCCCCGAATCCTCTACTGCACTGAAGTCTTCTCTATCAGTGCAAAAGGAGCCCATCACCAAGAGGGAGTAAAGATCAGTGATGCAGAGCCTCCTAAACCACCATAGCCACAAGCAAAATATGATGTTAAAAATTATTTGATTGGTAAAGGTTACACAAGGAAATCAAAAAGAAGACAAAATTTAAATTTCCATACTAACTACCTGTTAAAAATACCCATCATCCTAAATACAGAGAAAGTTTCTCTTCCCTCCCATCCATACTGACAGATTACTGAGAGAATTAAGGGAGAGGTATGAACTCAATGAGGGGGAAATTCAACTGACCTACTACATGTTAATCTGGCAAAAAGCACATGCCAATTGAACTGTTATGGCCAGTCTCCAGGCAGAGACTGACAGGTCCCAGAAACACTGTCAAATTACCAAACACACTGTCTGCTTCTGCATGAACACTGAATCCTGCTGGCTTGGATCTCTTCATTCCAGCTTGATCTCAGGAACTATCTGAGGCACCTGAATAAATCCAATGAAGGTTAAGAAAGTTGAAGTAGTGTTGTTCTTCTACCCTTGTAGCACAGTTTATTAAGAGCTGCTTCTCAAGTCATTAGGAAGAGAGATGAAATTTGGGTTTTTTTGTACAGTGTACAGAAATCACTCATTTTTTCCCTTGATTAATTCAAGTAATGAATAAAAATTTATAATCCTTTAGGTCGACAAATGACCAATATGATGCCTGCTATTCTTTAAGTAACCACTCTGTCAATAGGTTAGAAGACAGTTACACAAAAGAAAGAACACAAAAGAAGAGTTACACAAATGAAAAATAAGAAATGCATGTTGCATCAACCGGATTCCCAGTAACCCCAGTTCTTCATTTTCAAATGGGTGTATTTAAAGTCTTTGCTTTTCTAAATTCTAGATGGGAAGCTACAAATGTCAATAATCTCATTTAAACATCTCAATAGATTGATAAAATAATTTTTGGTAGAAACAACTAGAGACAATCATATGTTGAAGAAGCTGATGCATTAGGGAGTCAACTTTTAACCAGCAGCAGTCAGTATGATGGCAGATCCAAAACCAGATGATCAGATACAATAAAAAAAGAAATTCTCCCATGACTTGAACTTGAGTAACACTGCAAAATCCACTGCAGCTTTGAAACTTCCTGCGCTTACTGGAAAGTGTCCATTTCAAATCATTTAGTGCTATTTAAAAGCTATATCAACTGATATTTTTAATACCCATTATTGTTCAGTAGGCGTATTTTTTCCACTTAAGAAAAAAATTAAGTTTTGTAATCAATCATCTTCAGATTGTGGATTCTCTTCCTAGTTAAGTATACTGCAAATCTTAAAGATAGCCAGAAGAAAGAAAAAAAATGTAGTGATGTGACACTGTGGGAATTAGAAAAGTATCTGCTGAAGAGCCTCTTCTGGTTTTGAATACGATTAACAAGGGCTAAGAACACTCCACAGTGCATTATTCTGTTCTCTCTCTCGTATTGACCACACACAACCCAAGAAAAGCGTAGCCTCATACCCTTTGTTCCACATCTGAAAAAGAAGTAAGACTTTCCTTTTTTGCAGAGACCTAAACCAAGAAGAGTCACCTGGTGACTGTCAAACCTATTAACTTGCTAATCACTCACCATTTCTAAAGGGGTGTTTATGCTCAGATGCTCAAAAATCAAGAGTGGAGGTGAAAGAATCTCAAACTGGAAAGCCAGAAGGTTTTAAACACTGCATTTTAAACAAGATAAACTTTGAAGCAAAAATGCAGCTCTTGTCAAATGGTATTTATGAAAAAGCTCCCTGAATGACACCGAATAAGACTAAGAGTCCTGCAGCTGGGATACCTACTCACTCTAAAAGCAAAGAACTGCTTTCAGGTACCTGTTGCTATTATCTTGAACTGGAAACCCCCAACTTTCCTAAACTTTCCAAGTATAAAACTGTGCAGCTGTAAAAAGTTCTCTTCCAAAACATAAACTTACATTGACAGATTGATAAGCTTCAGAGTGTATCTCTGGACCCAACACAGACTGACAGGTCCTACTACCTAGAAAATAACACCAGAGACGGGATTTGCACACCAGGAATTGCTTTAAGAGGCCTCAACTGCAGCAGTGCCTGGATGCTAATCAGCTCCCAGTTAGCTTCAAAGCATGCTGGCCCCAACAAATACATTCAGCACCACTTATCATCAGCAACCCTGCACAGCCGAAATGCAGTAATCACCCATGGCAAAGCACACCCACCAGTATCCCCATCATGCTGCTGATGAAGATATTTATACTGCTTTTTGCTATAAAAAGCTTTTAGGGAGATTCCAACTCCATCTTTAATAATAATGGGAGGACTCTATTAGAGGACTCACATTCTAGCAGCATTACCTTTCTGTCTCAGTTATCTGCCTTTTCACAAATGTCCTCTAAATGTAATTTTCCAGTATCTACTCCTGGAGGAAAAGCACCTCCTAAAACCACAGGGACATCACCTAACATCTACATCTGAAGTTTCTGGAAGACAGCAATATGCCTGCTAGAAGAAAAACAAAACGGCAAGCACACACACGATAGGATTATTTGATTCAATACAATATAAATTAGGTCAGACTCCTCTTTGGAGGATTCTGTGTCAAGAACTAGGTGGTCCACTAAATTTCTATTCATTTGCCTTCGGGCTTGGGGAATTGCAAAGACTCTCAAGTAACTGATGATCTTCTACCCACAAGAGTAATCACTATTTGGGATAGAGGGAACTCTCACGGCGTAACTGCTCGACAATATCTGGAGACCCGAGAAATCTTCATACAATTAAAAAAAAAGCAGCTAATAAATCTTTGCATATATATAACACGTACATACATGGACCCATACAGAGAGATGTATAAAATTCAATAGAGAAAAAAATAGCAAGTGCTTTTGTGTACTTAGATATCACACTGCTCTATTTTTTTTTATTATTTTTATTTTTTTTACATTGTATATACCCTAAAGAGAAGTGATAATTTCTGCATCCTCATTAAACCATCAGTAATGGAGTGACAGGAGAAACACTATCCAAAGAAAGAGCAAAGGTTTATGAGCTGGAAACTTGCCCTGAACCTGCTCCCCAGAAGGCTCCTCCTACTCAGGAACACTGCATTTTTCAAAAGCTTACCCACAGCTGCCACCCCTTCTGATTCTATGAGCAACTGAAGTAAATCTTCATGCCTCCAAGGGCCATAAGGCCATGCCAACTACTTCACATATCTAAGAAGAGGACTGAGTCAGAGCAAGATGTGACAAGTAGCCCTTCAGCAGCTGTGTTGCTCCACTGTGGATGGATGTGGTTAGGGCACGCAGCCAAGAGCTAGGTCTTGGGTAGGTGCTTCCCACACAGCTGGGGACATCACAGCCTCCAGCCTCTGCACAGACACACAACCAGACATCCCAGGGTACAAGCTTCACTAACTCCACAAAAAGCAATACACCTGATGACAGGTCTGTCCTTCAAATGGCACACATCCTGAAAGAGATGCACCACTGCAAATGGGCTGCACAGTCCCCACCATAACCAGCAAAGCTCACGCTAGGAGATTCTGCAAGAGGATTTGTGCGCGAGACTGAACCACTGAAAATAAATTTAAGGACTTTTCACCATTTTTACACAAGTTCTTACAATGTTTGTTGCTTTAAACAACTGAAAGCTCATTGCAAACAGAAGAAAGTTTCATACTGCACAGTTAATACCAACGAGCACTTCTTATAACTCTTGAAAGTGTCTGATGGCTGTGTAAGCTGAGGCTGCACACAGTAACATGGTTAGCTTTTCTGTAACTCGTAATATTGGGTTTACTCACTTTTTCTAAATTGTGACAATTCTGCTGCCTTTGAAGAGAAATGGAAGATTGATTCGTGGATGAAATTCTTAAACCACCACCATGAAATGTCATTTTTCTGTAGCTAGACCAGGCAAAAAAACTAGTGTTAAGGGCAAAATACAGAGCTGCAGGTTTTTTATGGGGCAAGTCAAAGCATGAAAATGAAAATGTTGAAATCTGATTAATTAGTTGGTTTAGAATATATGCTTTTCATTCTACTGTATCAAAATACTCATAATAAACCAGTGCAGCTTGATGGAGTCAAGCACTCCCTTACAAAGGCTGGCAAATTTGCAGAACAGCACTTGAGGTTCAGATTAGTAAAATCCTAATGAATATCTACTCTAATACCCATGTAATTGCATGGAATGTATTTGCAAGTGGCACAATTAAAAAAAAAAAAAAAAGAAAGAAAGAAAAAAACCCACTGGCACAATTGAAGTCCAGACTGATTTTAGTGTCAGAGTTTAAGAGACTTAAGTGACAACCTAGAAGAATGAAGATCCCAGTTCAACCACCAAAAAAGGGAAGAATTGTGATAAAAATTTCCAATTCTTTCCCAGATCGTAACACACTTCAATCCTGTACTGCAAGTACCAATGTCAATACACTCAATTGCATCATTTTTATCCCAGACACTAAAACTGGTTTTATATTTCACCCACTGATTGCTTTACTAGAAGCACCCACCTCATCCTGCACACTCTAAGAGGAGCTGGGTGCCCAGCACAGGCTGCTGAAAGACTTTCTTGGAAATACACATGAAAACGTGGCTGCTGCACTACACGTTGCAAGGCTTTACGCCTCCTTATGGGAACCAGCATCTAGCATCTCTAAGCCTCATCTTCATATCCATAAAAACAGGGTAGTACATGACTTATTTTATCTCACAAGTCCACCAGGCAGATAAAAGCTTCAAAAACAGAACTAGCAGTGTAAGAACAAAGCTGCAGAAGGGCTGAAAGCAAGCACTGCTGAAATAATACCTGAAATAATAAAATGTATAGGACACATGAGAGACCAAGTAATAATGTACTTTTATTCCTAAGCAACTGGCTGAACAAATGTATTGTGATCTGATTAATTTTGCAAGAATGCTTGGGTAGTGTTTATAAAAACCAAGTCATTACCTTGACTAAACATTGACTTGGACAGTTAACTTTAAGCATCAAGACCTTGACTAAATATTGACTGGGAAAGTTAATTTGAACTATGAAGTCTAGAAAATCTTGGTCCTTTTTACTAGTATTTGCTATCACTTTAAAATGTAAACACTATTGGAAAAATAGAGGTTCTCCCACCTGGCCAATATTTAACTGGTGGCTTGGCTAAATTCAACACAACTATCTTGCAAAAACTGAAATCTCAGATATTTAAAAGACAATGGGATCAAAGGGAAAAGGCAACTCTCATGTCTTTTGCTCGAGCAAGGACTTCTCCAAAGTATTAAAAAAAGAACCACGTGGTTCATGGTTTTATATTATTTTCACACAGGGGTCTTTCAACGTATATTTAGAAAATAAACTCTTTGCCTTGCCCAAAGAACTAAGCAGGCTGACCACCAGGACAATGTGATCATCCTGGTACTTTCTACTTTTGAAGCCCTAGTAGCAGCTACTTCACATCGACATCCTCCATTATTGGTGTCACTTCATCATGGGAGGCCACGGGTCAAAGGACAGACACGGGGTCTTTCACTAGCTGAGCTAAAAAAAAAAAAAAAAAGAAAATCAATTTCAATCCTCCTAAGATGAAACCACTGATGTGTGCAGTCACTAAAGTCCCAAAGGTAATCCTACAAGAAAACATGATGGTGTCCTCCATCACTGTGCCGAGATACTGTTAAAAGTGCAGCAAAAACACCTATGAGGTGTAGTCCAAGATCAGCATCTGTATCAAAACACTCCAAACAACAAATCTGAACTTCTAGACCCACGTGAATAGTGCATTCTAAATGTGTAATGAAACAAAGTATAAATGACAAAGGGGCAACGAATGATGCTTCGGGAAGGTTTTAGGTGTCTGGCTAAAGAAATAAACAATGACCCTGAATCCAGCACTAATTCCACCTACAGTTTCATTTCAAGAGTTTGACTCTCTTAATGCATCAGCTGCCTTTAGCACACTCAGTGAAAAACAGCTTAAGAACATGTATAAAAGATATAAATCTCAGATATGAGTAGAAATACCAAACTAACTGATGAAAACTTGCTCTGCCATTATTTTGGAGTAGAGTAGTATGGAACAGATTGATACTGGCATTATGAGGGGATGAGGGTGGAGAATAAAAGAACAATAAACAATACAATCATCAGTATTTTAACACAGGCTGTGTCTTGCAACAGAAACATACTGTGAAACAGCTTGCAAGATAAGCTTCATCAACGATTAGTAATTTTTATTCCGTTTGAGTGGTTGAAAACAATAAACGTGATTAAATGCTTCAGACATGCATTCAGAACGTAGACAAATGGCAAAGAGTTCCAAGGACTCTGCTTTTAAAACTAGTCTGGGGAAAGACCCCAAAATTAGCTTAACTGGTTTGAAATGTGCAATAAACAGAAGTTCATAGGGAAATTAAAAACTTCTCATTCATCTGAAAGCTCCATGACTGTCCCAAACAGGAACAAGCTTCGTTCCTTATTGTTCTGATCAATACTGGTCCCAGTTCCCTATCTCAATAGTTTCCCATTCATACGGACATTTCAGATGTGGCAGTTATAATATGAGTTCCTGTGGTGTAAACACTCCCCAAAACGCAAAAGACAGAGGTGGCTCTGGCTCCCGGGGAGTTCACAGTCCCGTGCTGGACCTGCCAGCCCTGTCACTCCACTCCAGCCTGGCAGCGAGCCCGGGTGCACAGGCGGCAGGCGAGAAGCAAGGCGGTTTGAACTTTGACTAATTCCACTGTCTTAAAACGTTCCTGGCGACTCGGTGGCCGTGAACAAACACCAAAAAGCACCTAAAACGTTCAGACGTGGGTTGGTTTTTTTTGTTTCTTGGTTTGTCCCAAAGGGCCGTGAAGGTGAAGTGCATGAACCCGCGACACCCGAGAAAACAACTGCTCCCTTCCCACCGACTTCCTCGGCCGCCGCAGCTGCCGGCGAGGGCCTGGGGGCGGCTCCGAAGAAGGGTCTCCGGCTCCTGGCCGCCCAGTCGCTCTCCGGCTCAGGAGACGGAGCTCGTCCGATGTGCGGCCGTGTCCCCCCCTCGCCCCCCGTCGGCCAGCGGCCCCTCAGCTCCAGGCGCCATTTCCCCGCCATTCCTCAGCGCGGCGTCCCCCGCCGCTGCTGCACCTTCCCGGGGAAGGCAGCGCCGGCGCAGCCGAGCAGCCGCGGGGCTCGCTGCCCGGGGGCCGGGCCCTGACAGGCAGCGGGGGCCGCCTCCCCCTGGCCCCGCCGAGGGAAACGGGTCACAGCCGCCACCCGAAGGTGCAGTCGCCGCTTCCAGCTGGCAGGGCAGCGGCTCAAGCTACTGACAGCGGTGCGGAGCGGCTGCGCACCCAGCCCGGGTTGCATCTCAGGGCATCCCCCAGCACGGAGGGAGCTGCGCGGCGGTGGAAATCCCTCAGCCACATCGCGTCTGTAGGTCCTTCTGTGATTTATTTTTTTTTTCTTGCCCTCCTCCAACAGACAGTACGGACGGTGCGTCCGGGCTGGGGAGAGGGAGAAGGTGAGAGAAGCCGCCTCTGCCCCGCGACTCGGCTGGGAAAGGATGAGCCGCACATCCCCCTACAAACTGGCAAGTTCCCGAGACTCGTAGATTTCATCCCTTTCCCCCTAACTCCCGGTTACGGGAGAGAGAGGGGGGGTAGGACCGACAAAGCCCCAAAAAACCACAAAGCCCAAACTTCCTCCGGTGAGCATCTGCTCTCCCGTGCCTGCCGTGGGGAGAGGGGAGCCCCGCACACGCGGAAGCAGCGCACCCAGCCACCGAGCAACCCGGGACGCACCGCCCGCCCCGCTCGCTCCCCCCCCGCCCCGATATGGGACGTCGGCCCCCCCCCCCACACCGCTGAAGGGAGAAGGGAGCCGGCACCCTCACCTGCCCCAGCGAGCCCTCTCCTCCTCGCATTCCTCTGCTCCCCATCGTGGGCGCAGCAGCTGCTGTTATTCCTTAGGATACACATGGCTCGTCCATGCTGGGAGAGCCGCCTTCCCGCGTTGCCTGCCCTCTCCGGCCCCAGCCAGTGCGGCGCTGAGGCCAGAGGGAGGGGAAAAGGGGAGGTGTGTGGTGGAGGGAAGCTGCTGATGAGGGGTCGGGTCTCCTCCTCCTCTTCCTCCTCCTCCTCTCCCTCTCCCACGGCTGCGGTTCTCAGCGCCGTTGGTGCAGCTGGGCAGGGAGAAGCGAGACGGCCGGGGCAGGATGGGATGGGAGGGGTTGGGAAGCTCGCCCCAGTCTGTCACTGGCGTCTGGGGCAGCTCTAGTATCTAGCTCTAGCATCTAGCTCTAGTAGCGGCCCCGCCGCCGAGCTCCCCTCCTCAGAGCCGCCCGGCTCCCGCATCTCCCTGCTCAAGCCGGGGCCAGGGCAGCGGTGTCGGTAAAAGGGGCTTCCCCGTGGCGCGGCGCTGGAGGAGCGCAGGCAGGGTGGGCGGTCAGTCAGAGCGGCCCATCGGCCCCTGCCCACGCGTGGAGCCGCCCGGCCACGGCGCCCCGACCACGGTCTCCACCCCGCCCCGGCCCCTCCTCGCACCCGCGGGGCTCCGTGCCCCGCAGCGGAGCGGCCGTGCCTGGGCTGCCTCCCTCGGGAGCTGGTGGCCCACGGCCCGTGTGGCGCACGCCGGTGGGTGTTGGGAGGGTGGGCTGTGTCGAGGGGCCCCGCTGCCACACCGCTACTCGTGTGGTGCTTTTCTCATGGCTTCTCTCAGTCACCCATGAAAATTTAATGAGGCATTTAGGGCTGTTACCTTCAGAGTCAATGGAGGAAGCATATTTAGCCTAATGCACTCGCTGCCGAGCCAATAGGTCTATTGCAGGCAGATCAGAAGTCATGGAGAGACTCTCCTTTCAACGCCAAATTCACGACCCATTAAACTTATTCTGTGATAACAGCTTCTTTACAAACGGAGACCCATAGAAAACAGGGGCTGTCATGCACTTCCTGAAAGGATTTACATACAGCAGGGAAGTACGTTCGGGAGGTTATTGCTATTTCACTAGTATTACCTCCAATCAAGGCATAAAGGCAGCTCTGCTCTAGCTAACAGAGGTAAATGACTAAGAGAAAAGCTTTTTGCAGCCTTCAGATAGATCTGATTTGCCTCCTGGGTCTGAGTGGCAGCGTCTCCTTGGGCTGACAGGGAAGAGGGATCAGAAATTACAAACAAGACGTTACGCCAGGCATGCAAATATCTAACTGCTGATCTGTGCTCTCTGAGATGACAGCCAAGCAGAGATCACCAAGACGGTCACAAGGTAGAAAGATGTCTATAGGTTATTTTACCTCCAACTGACAGGCAGGAGATGTGAACCAATGTGGCAACAAGCTTAACAGAGCAGGGAGCACCCAGCCCGGAGCGGAGGGAAAGGCTGATTGATTGCAAGTGCGTGCAGAGATCCGGTAACATTCCCAAATATTCTCAGGTTCATCTTCCTCAATTAGTCTTTCCATAGCACATAGGTATTAAGCACAAATGATAAAGTCATCTAATAACTTCTATGACATAACAAAAATGCACTTCCAAAGCCATACCATATTTCTGGAAGTAGTTGATGGAAGGGAGACTTCCACTATACACCTTTTTCTGCCATTCCCTGTATTACAGAAACAAAAGGTGGGATTATCAATTGAACCCACTTATTCTAATGTGGTTTAAAAAAACCCTTAAGTCCTCGTAGCAAACTTAATCGCAGCAGTATTTCCTATCGGTGAAAATTTCACCATCTCAGGAAGACAACTTAAGAAAAAATAAAGTAACAGAAGTCACCTTTCCATTAGAAAACGACAGACAGCATCCTCTAGATGACATGTGGCTATGCTTGTCTATAAGTATTAAGTCAAATAAAATGTAGGTGATCCTCAGCTCCCAAAAGGCATTGTTGTTTTCGGTTGGGTTTTTTTTAGGGAAACTAAATAAACTGCTCTACACCCTTGTCCATTACACTACAGAATGAAGCTGCATTTAGCATGTTGCTGGCCTCCCTGAGGTCTTCCAGTTTACAGAAAGGGTGCTAGCTGAGAAGGAACTTTGAGTAAGTGTAAACTTCATTCCCATTTCTGAAATTTATGGATGCAAGTCACTCTTGCTAATGATATTTTTTAAATATAAAAGACCGTACTAGCTCAGAGCTTGTAATATGAATGCAAATGAACTGGTAATTATACTGTGCAATTTTCTACTTAAAAAAAAAACCTATGAAAATAGAACAGACCTGAAGAGCAATATGAACAGCAGTTCTTCTTTGTGTTCCTTCATTATGCAGGAGTTGCCATAAGCAATCTGCTCTGTTTTAATGTAAAATACCTTTTAGGCCATAACTTCATAACACAAATTCTCACACGAGAATGTATATATGGTCAGAGTTCCTCTGCTCTACTGAGAAACATGACCAAGATGCAAAGGAGCAAGAAACTCAGTGTGATGATTGGCATTGGCTTCATTTGTCTTTTTCTTAAAGCTTATTTCAACTCCGCATTCTTAAATTCTCCTTTCTGATGATGTACTACACCTTCACAGATTAAGTGCTAAGAGTTACCTATCAAGCACTGTAGGCCTAAAATGTCATTTCCACTAATCACTGACCAGCTCAAACATAATACAGTAGTTCTCTCAACTATTTTTCCAACGTGTTGAATAGTTACCTCTGCAGCACTCAGTCCCTTAGTACTTGCTAAAACTGCTGAAGGGAAAGTAGTATCACCTTCTTAGGTCTTGATTAGACTTGAGCTAACAGGACAATGATTGTAAGCTATTTAAGTGTACACATTAATCGAGATGGGGATGAATTAAATGTTACAACCAAAAGCACTACATAAATTCTTTGAGGAATTCCCTCAAAATAACATTAAAATGTCCACTACTGATACCTGCACAGATGGATTTTAAGTAATTCAGAATAAGAACTGTAGTTGCTAGTAAACCACTGTAAGAAGTATCCCACAGAGCAAAAAAGTTTACCTGGAAATAAAATAAGAGATCATTCGCAGGATAAATATTGAAAGTGAATTCACTGATAATTCACAGTTAAGTTTTCTGACTCCCTAAGAAAAGGGTACTCAAAAAAACTTCCAGCTTTCAGCTCATAGGCAAGTTAATCGGCATCAGCTAACCCTGGTCAGGCACACAAACTAAAAACAGCTCAGGTTTCCTTTCAGAGCAGACCTGAGTGAGGACTATTTGCTGAAAGATGGATCTCCAGAGCTTCCCTTCCTATAAAATCTGCTCTCGTGATGTAAACTTTTAGCATCCTATTGGCCAGGGAGAAGTTTTGTTTTATTTAATCCACTGGGTTTTGTCCATCTGCAAGCCTACGTGTTTCTTAGGTGAAATGCTGAGGTGGTATCCACACTGTAAGACTAGAATCATCTTGCATAAATGGGAAATCGCTTGGCCATAAAACCTGTAAGTGCACATGTGTAACATCCGTTACTATTAATGATAATTGGACCTTCTCTGAGATGGAATATAGGTCTTATTTTCATTAAACTAATTAATATATGTCAAGCTATGGCAATTATAAAGGGCTATCAAACAATGTTACAGAGATGCTTTGAGAGATGTTTGAGAAGCTTTAGGTGGTGCTTTCAAAGAATCTAGAAATAAAAGATATTTGCTTACACTTGATTCAGGAGTGGTTTTTGGAGTGAGTATTCAAATATTTGAAAATAGAATCAGCCATTATTTCTGCTGTTAACCTCTTACTAAAATGCAAAACAAGCTGGACCAGTCCTTGCCAGCTGAGCTTTCAAAATGTCAGCTTCCTTACAAAACCACTCTTTGCATTTACTGATCTACATTGCAGCACACAGCAGGATCATCTTGATCACTCTGGAGATACTCTACGTATTTCCTCACACAATAATGGTTTCAGTTTAATAAGTTCCTCTAAGGCAATTAGGCACTGACTGAAAATAATACCTACTGCATTATCAGTAGCTATGGTGTCCCACCTCTTACAATGTAGACACAGAATTAGCTCCTTGGCCACTGCACAGAATTAATCATGATTTGGTATTCATCCTCTATTTTCTTAAGTGGGAAGAAACTCAGAGCTTTCATTTCACTAAAGATCTATCTATTATGGATATTTTCTGGCCTACTTATACCTATTATGTGATAGGTGACTCAACAGAGGATGTTGCTGAATGCTACTCTTGCCTGTCAAAAGGATCTATGTAGAAAAATTGTGGTGATCCTTCATGGAAAATAAGAAGCCCCTTTATCTTCTGGCAGTGACACATCAGGAAGAGGTTATGATAACTCTTGACCACAGAGTGCAGTCTGGTGAAACGTATTATCCCGAGAAGTCCCAGGTATCTACTAAAAACCGGCACATGAAAATACTGAAAATGAAATTAAGTCTTTAAAGTTCCAGAGACTCATCAGTGATTTCTGAAGATGTACCTGTGTATGCTCCTACTGTATTATGGCTTAGTCACAGGAGGAGCTCTTCCCTTCACACATCTCAACAAAGATAGCACGATCCTGTAGTTAGACATGTAAAAAGGATTCAGAAGCATGGTTCAAATCCCAGCTCTGTCACTGACTGCTTGTGTGACCTTGGGTAAGTCAACCTATCCTTTTTTTATGCCCATCTCTACCACTCCTATTCTACAGGCCTACCATGAAATTTCCTCCACTAATATTCGGAAAGACCACAGAACCATACAAAGATGTCTAACACTACACAGACACTAACCATTGTTACACACAGAACCATTCATTCCATTTTCAGTCCTAGGGGAAAAATAGAAGAAAGATGTCACTGTTGTGTCTGCTCGCTCCGCTTATTCTCCATCACATACTCAAAATGTAACTGAACAAACCCCCCTAATGAAATCTCTTTCCCCAACTGCAAATGAACGGCTCCAACATACATTCTAAGACTTCCCCTCTGAAATTAATCTTCAGGTAGAAGGCAGCTAGTAGGTGCCCGTCTTGCCAAATAATGGAATTTGCAAAAGCACTGGAGATTATGAACCACATTATATCCCAGCTGCACATGAAAGAGTCTGTGATTCCTCAAGTATGGCCATCAACTTCTTCACAAATACAAACAGCTTCATATTTCAAATCCTTTTTGGCAAGGTGCATTTCCCTTCACAGCCAATTAACTGCAAACTAATTTAGAGTGGGTTTGCTTTTGCAAATGTGTCAGGTTCCAACAGAGAACGTGTTGCTAAAAGCATGATATATGCACACATTCTGGAGTTACATTGTTCTCTCATCACCCCCCTTAGACATTACTGATGATCCACAGAGAGAAATCTCCAAATTTAATAAGCTGCTTTCTCGGAAAAGTTCACAGATGAACAAAATTTTCAGCATCCTTTACATACTGAAAGCTCATGTTCTGTATTATTTGGGAAGTGCCTGCACTAGTTTAAACACTTTAACTTCGTAAACTTAGTAACTTTAGTAGAGCTTTACATAAAGCTCTACAAAAATCTATCTGCACACGGAAAATACTGATCTGATTTATAGAGAATTTTGAAATTTGGCTTTGTTCTGAATTAGACAGTAAAAGGGGGGTTGAAGATTTTGATTTAAACTCACTGCTGCTCCAAGAAGAAAGCTTATTGCAGCTTGTTCTTAAGAGACTGCTTTAACGAGCAGTCAATACATTTAAGCTCTCTGATTTGGACAATACTGGAAGTTCCTTTTAATACATATGTAGTTATCTTCATTATTTCTTCATTGTCAGATGTTAGCTTTACAATTGCAAACTTCAGACTCAGCAGTTCCTAAAGATCTTGGCTGTTGTCATATTCCATGATTTTGACAGCAAAAGATCCGCTTGCAATTGTCAAAAATCATTTGTGTTAAAAAGAGACAGACGAACCTGATATTCAGGACTGCATTCCCCTCAATTTCTGCCAAAATAACAGGTATTCACAAGACAGCAATTGTGTGTAGTGAACGTCCTCAACAAGCAAGGTTGTTTTTCATTTCCTCTTATGTCACATTACATTTTCCTCTTTATATTTTCCTTTAAATATTTAGACAGAGCAGAGAGTTTTAAACATGTCATTGACACAAATAAATGTTTAAGCAGTCATTCTACCTTGAGTTCAGCTCCTGTCAGATCTGATAAGTTAAATATCACTGGATCTGGTCAGTAATTGGATGGAAGACCTCTAAGGAAAACTCAAGTGCTGAAGTAAGTGGCACTAGTTATTCAGTAGGTGTTTTTCTTAACCTCAGACTCATCCTGAAAAATGCCCTCAGCATGGTATTATGAGCACTAGCTGAACAAGGCATTTTCAAGTAAGATTTAATGTGTTATTTCTGTTAGGCACTAGAAAAAGATTCCTAACACTTTCCTTTGAAACTTGCTAAGCCCACTTTCAAGTTAGTTGAGCCCACTGATACATAAAACTATCTTGGAAAGTATGAAATCAATTTTTAATCATCTTCCATTTAATAATAATAAAGTAAAAGGAAAAAAAAATGTTTAAATAGTAACTTGTACTTTTATTTGCCCTTTACTGACCTTTCTTTTCACCTTTTCTTTTCTCGTTATGTTTTGGAGCGGTCAGCCTCTCAGCTTTGGGTACCAAAGTGTAGAGGTTTCCTCTTGCCATTTCAGAACCAACATCAGCATTTCCAGACCCAGATATAATCCCTCTAACAGCTGCAGATTATTGACTGGTTTGCTGCTACTCCTTTGTGACATAAGTGGAACTGACTCCGATAGGACTACCCCCAAAGCTCACCCACCTTCAGGCTATGGAGTACGCTGCAGCCAAGGACTGAGGAATGATCTGAGGCTGCTTTACTTGCTTATGAAATCAAGACCTCCATGTATGTGGCTCAACAGTCAACACCTGCAGTTCAAATACAAGATTCTGGGCCCCCTGCAACACACCATGAAGCTAACATGCAGGTAAAACTAGCTCTTGGGATGCCAGTTTTCTCTTTGCCCAGCAAGGAGGCTGGACCCCGAAGGTCCCAATCCCCATGTGCTCTGCACACTGATGGTTTGCACAGGACTGGAAGCTTCAGCTCTGGGCAGCACACCAGAGCTGATCCAAACATACTTGCCTAAGCTGATATTTCTGTAGTACATTTCAAAACCTGACAAATCATTACTTTCCAGCATTTGGGATTCTTTTTTTTTTTTCCTTTTGAAGCTTTCCAGGCAGAAATGTAAATTGCAAGTGCCACCATAGCAACTCAGTGCAACAATATAAATCTTCAAATAACAATTTAAACGAAGGATGCTTGAAGTATTTGTATTTTGTAATAAATTTACAGATGTCAGCTAGATCAGAGCTTCATTTCTAAAGGGGTTTTACTGTTTAACTAAAAAGACAATCCTTCACTCAAAAGAGGTTATAACATTAGTCTGAGACAAAACTCAGAGATTGAACAAAGCATCTCAAACGCATCACATTTATTTATATTAGGAAGCTACTCAACCGTACAGTTTAGGTTCCTAAATGTCTATGTCACTTTACATTCCTGGCTTTCTTATTCACATTCAATAGGAAATTATGACAGAACCAAGACAGAATATACACAACCCAGTTTGAAGTCCTCATCCACTGCCACAAAACCAGCATAATTCCAAAGACTGTTAATGAATGGGACTTTTAAAAGACTGATGGTTGTCATATGCTTAAGCCTTGTTTTGTGACTATGCAGCATACACATAGAAGAGGTGACAGGTTTTCAGATATGTGGTTCCTCTGGCTAAGGAGATGTTTCTCCAAAACAGGGTAACACTCAGAGAATCACAGAATGCAGTGGCATCCCTTCAACCCGAGGTGAGGGCCAAGTTCCAGTTTTAGATGCTAAGCACGCGCTGTCGTGACTTTTGGAAGGCTTACTTTCACATAGATTGTGTATCACAGACTGGATCTGCACACCAGCCTCTAGCAAAACTGACAAAAACAGCAGCATCAGTATCCAGAGAAGTCATTCCATGGAATCAAGGAATGGACAGAATAAAATGAAATCCAAGTTATTGTTGAGCTGAATAACCCATTCCTTTCTGATTCTTTCATTTCTCATCAACATCTGCCTAAGTGTATCTCCCTTTGCCGTGGAGTTTGTTTCCTCGACATAAAAACAAATTAGAACAAGAACATCAAGATGTTTGTCAGTTTTCAGAGCAGGGACAAAATCTACACTGTTTAAAAAACAAGGCCTTTGAACAAGCAAGAGTGTTCACTCTGGACTTCAAATACACCACAGACATGGTCTTTATCAAGGGACAGAATCCAAACTTGATTAAATAAATAATGGATTATAAAAGACCTGTAGCTCTCGATTGAATAATTAGCTTCTGTTGAAATAGAAGTGCTTGGGACTGACAAATGTCACTAAATAATACAGCTGAGAAGTGGGTGGTAAGCAAAACTAGATCCATCTGGCCTGTTGACAAGGAAGAAGAGAGTTGCCATAAACCTCACGGCTGCAGGAGTGTGACCAGGAACACACATGCAAGGGTGCATACTGGATAAGAAAATGGAAGAGTGCAACTTCCTCAGCCTCTTGCCCTTCTGCTAACTTAGATCTGTGTGCTCCAGTCCTGCATGCTGTTGTCCATATTCGTGCTTGGCACATAAACTCCCATGAAGAGAGGAGAATCACTTGGACTGGAGAAAGTAGAGCCCATGAGAAAATCTGCTGAAGTTAAACAGTACCAGTAAATGAAACTAGAATTTGTTAACATTTGTATCCAGGTAGCCATAAATCCACCTTCCTACTCTTCATATTCTACCTTTTCTAATCCACAGAGGGGGGCTTGCAGTTTGTCTGACACACCTACTCACCACTTTGCCTCTAACAGTCTGGAAACTGAATCCCTCTCTCTACAGAACACTAATTTGCTACACCTTCAGGAGACAATTTTGCATTGAGCTCAGGAAGCATGGATTTTGTATGTGTTTTGATGAGCCATCAACTATTTTAGATACTATTCAAGCTCACCAGCAGATTTCAAAATGAAACAAAATCTACCTCTCATCACATGCACAACAGGATGTAACAGATGTCACAGAGAAACCAAGTAATAGCAGTTTTCATGGTTGAATTCAACAATTACCTCTGTGCTCTACTCTGTGGACTCTGACATAAAGCCCAATAAGCATGACAGAGACACCTACCCCAGGAGTTCAGTGGGAACTTTTATAAACAAAATCTAGCAAGGCGCAAGCCAGAAAACCATCCAAACACACAATCTTTCACACTAAAACCCAACCAAGAGTTAGGTTATATCTAATACTGAACACATTATGTCCTGTTGGAGCAAAGAAGGATGTACACTGTTGGAGAAAGAACAAAACTGATGTCTATTCTAGGAAGAACAAAGAAAATTGTGCCCGTATTTACACTGTAATTTCACTCTCATTGGTAATATTTGCCGGCAGGAATGGTATCCTGATCATAATCCCACCACTGACCACTTGCAGCCAGTATGAACATACTACAAAATCCCTTTTACAAAACAACACCATTTGGCAGCTCCTTCCAAAACCCTTTCTAGATGAAAAGCCCAATGAAGATCCTTTTCTTCGGCTCATTGCACAGGAGTTGTACATGGTTTTTCCATCTCTGGGTAATTTTCTCCTGCGATGTGTACTCAAGGTTAAAACACTGTCCTTTCTCCTTGGTGATATCTGTCACTGAACTATCAGAGTACACACGTTAGAGAGCTTGCCAAGTCGATAGACAAGCGATGCAAAGATGGGCCTTTGCAAATGCACATTGTGACCTTAGTGCATTCCTTCAAACATCAAAAAAAGGGAAGGAAAAGAGCCGCTTCCCTTTTCCATTTGGAGGAAGAGGGACATTAAGTGGCTCTTTGGGTACAGAAGCCTTCACATTTATTGCAATTACTATAGACCCCAGAGGCTTCAGCTAAGACCAGAATCCCTTTATGATGAGCAGGGTAAGACACAAAGTAAGAGAAAAGCCTTATCTCAAAAATGCATGAACTAAAGACAGCTAAAAAGGCTAGTAAGAAACCATCCTCATTCCTGTTTCCATATTAAGGAAGGGATGCATAAGGAAGAAGTGAGCTTGTCCCCAAAATCCCAGTGAAACCTGTGGCAAAGCCATTGGGGGAGGACCCAGGTTTCTGCCAACTCCTAGGCAGACACCTTCACTTCAGAGCAGAACCTTCACTCAGACCTCATCCCCTGGGGACTGCTGCTCTTTTACACCATGCATGGCCTTTGAAGAGACCTTGTAGACCAGTAAATCAGCTAATTGCATGCACAGGCCTTTCTGGGACAATGCCAGTTTGCTACTTACTCTGCATTTGCCACAAAACAGGGAAAGAGAAAAACAACCACAGGCTTTGGACAGTACAGCTATTAGCTGTAGGCAACATGCAGGCCATGCATCTGGCACAACCTCTTCTACCAGGTCTGCATTTTATTATCTATTCACCTGGCCCAGTGTTTGAGTACTCACTGTGATTTAAACATCGCCACATAAAAGAGCATTAAAGCTCAGGCATGACTTAGAGCACGGTTTAACAGCCACCATATGGGAACTATCTCATCTTAGTTAAAAGGGAGTAGGATTAAATGCAATTAAGAGCTCCCAGTGATGTAATAAAGACAACTAAAAAAATACCAAGGTAAATGGGCAAGAAGTAATCACCTTGCTGTCTAGAAACAGTGAAATAATGACAGGCTGATTGTTCTTAGGGTCACCAAGGTCAAAATGTGCAAAATGACCTTCATTTAGTCATACTTTGTACTTTTGCTCGGGGACTGTTGCATCTGCTCCTTTCAATTTGGCTTGTTTGAGTAACAAAGCTCCCAGTGATCATCTAAACCTCATTTGAAGCACCTGTGAACAATTCATTATATTAATTTAACAGCAGGGGAGGAGTCCAGATACTAATAAATAGGCTGTTGAGCATCTCTGGCTGCCAAGGTTGCCTTACCCAGCAAGGAAATGTCCCCTTCATGAAAAAGCTGGGACACAGCACTGAGACACTGGGAGCTGTTGTACCACAACCTGTCAGAACATACATCTGGCAGTAGGGAAGCATGTAAATTAATTTTTTTTTTTTCCCCTTTCAAAACAGTTGATAAACTTGTGTCTAATTCTTCTGAGAGACTCCAGCATGATTTGAAACAGTTTGTTCTCAGTTAACATAGAACAAATGTTCTCCAGCTAAAGGTGGCTATGAAAGGCATTTTCATACCAGCTGGGCTTCTCTTTAATAGATCCCTGTAAATCAGGACATAAGAAAGCAAGCGGTCAACGCCTTGAATTGCATTTGGATGTAGTGTAGTAATAGCAAATATCTGAACTTTCACATTTTTCCTCCCATTCTGCTGTTTCAGAGAATAGATTTATTTTTTTTTCCATAGAAGAGCAGCAAAAAGATTTTGCTGTTAACGTCTATTTAGTCTGGTTTCATTTAGTCACAATTTGCAAATGTCAGTGAAAAGCAAAGGTCATCTGGGAAAAAAACCAGTATGTTATGGATCAGTACAATTACAGAATGTAGAGTAGCATGGGGTTACAGAATCAGCTCAGGAGGAAAACAGATCTTCAGGATTAGATATACATGGGGTAGAATACAGCTCATAGACCAGCATACCTATCACCTTAAAGCCATAGAAAAAATATATTGTTTACATTACTGTACTTCAGGAAACAGAGGAGAACGTCACGTTTTCAATTCATTGCCTCTTCTTTTTTATATTTGGGCAGCTCTGAAACAGCCTTGGTTTTGACAACCAGTTTGCAGGCCAGAGCATCCTTGTTGTGCTCTTGCCGCAGTGAATTTTTCTTCCATCGCACATTAGCCATAAACGCAAGTCCTCATAGCAGATGTAAGCTCTATTCCTCACTCTACTAAGGACCCTGGGAAAATACAGTCAAGCCTAACTTTTAGAAGTGTTTAATATTATCTTTAATGTATGCATTAAGTACCTAAAAACATTTACAGCTCTGCCTCTTATTCTGCTATGGGAGTATTTCCAGCCACCTCAAGACACGCTACAAGCTTTGATGAGTTAGTGTTGGTAAAGCACCCAGAGAAACCTGTAAGGAACGTGCCTTTAATAATTATTAATAATCTTGCCATTACAGATTTGGTAGAAAGTTTGTTATTATTCTGGAAGGCACACAAAATCTACACTGAAGTGTCTCAAGACTGTGGAACTGGAATAGACATTGCCCCATTTTTATCTCTTTATATAAAGAACAGAAAAGTAAAAAAGCAAAGCTATTACATATATCAACAGCCAGGAGGGAGAACATTTTAAGCACGGAAGTTAATACGATCAATATAATTTTATATCAATATAAACAACATAACTCTCGTAATATCACCACCTCGTATTTCCTACATCACCCTAGACTTGGATTAAAGATTATTTCTTTCAGCCAATTTTCTGTTCATAAAACAACCTTTTTATTCTATAAATACATTTGCTGGTTTCTCAACATCCAATTAAACACCTACAGAAAAGCCAAGAAGATATCCAATTCACATTTTGAACTTTAAATGAATTATTTTTAACACAGAATCCATAGTGTAACCTAACTCCAGTATGATCTCTCTGCTGGAATGGATTCAGAAAAAATTGGTAATTGTCAGACTGCTTGTGGGGTATCAAATATAAACAAACATTTGCACACGTACTAGGACATCTTCTCCAGCCACATGAAATTGAAGAATAAATAGAACTGCTTTTGTAAAAAAAACCAAGGTAATTTTAATCGTTTTTCTCTAAGGATGATCATTTGACACCTTTGAGCCAAAGAGAGTCGCATGACACAAGCAGGTTGAGGGATTTTCAGTAATTGCATCTTTCACATCTATCTTCTGCATAGATAGCTATGAAATAAATACCACGTGTGAGCATGTATAAAAATGTACTTGAGGTACTTCTGTTAGATAGAATCTCATCCCCTTGAAATTGCCTTACACATGAAAGATGCCCATTGACAACCAGCAGTTTAACTAGCTGGGAATATATATAGTCAGCTACCACTCAGCCTTAAACTGTTATCTGATTTGTCCCATAAAGCAAAATATATGAGGTACATGATACAGCATGGGGAAAATGTACAATAAACATAACTTACGCAGCAGGGAAATGAGTGCCCATTGGATCATCTCAGAAGAGAGTCAACCGTGTAAGGATGCACCCAATCTGATCAAACTGTTTTCTTGTTTATGTTACTTTATCCCATAAGCATAATGAAAAACAATCTTTTTGGTAAATTCCGTGGTAGCTGGTAAATGACTTATTCTAGTGAAGTGTGCCTAACCTCTTTTTCCCTCCCTTTTTGAAAACACAATCTGTGTCACTTGCTGCAGTGACAAGGAAGTACAAACACACTATTCTTTTCTCAGCCTTTCCCTCTGATCTTTACAGAGCATCCAATTGTAGTTGTCTTTTTAGGTGTCTCCTCAGGACAAGAGAAGCTGTGGTTTATAAAGACTGGAATGTACTCAAAAGACTTTCAAAAATCATTGAGTTTAAAATCTATCAAGACTTGTAAACTATAGCTCTCTAAATGTTTACATTTTAACAGGGATTATTCATTTATATCTCCGTTAAAAGGTCAAGGGAAAAAAGGATTTTTGTTCACAGTAGTTATTTGTTTTCTCTTAACAAATGCAGACCCTGTGTCAAGTCTTATCCCTTGTGCTGGAGTTATGTGATTTTGTAGATACTAATCATCACTTTAGATGTTCTGTGTCCTTCTAAAGGTATAAATATTTGGAAATAACATCTTCGCACAGCTTGCATTGTCAAATGATTGCTATAAAATCAAAGGCTGAGGTTCTGGGGTAACTTTCTTCCCCTAAGCATGGACTTTCTAAATGTCTGCACTGATGACTTTTGAACACTTAACTGCACATTACAAAAAAAAGTACAGCAATCGTGGCTTCAAAGCCCCACTATGAGTTTGTGCTATTGGATGCTGAGTAAAAGTAGGTCAGGAGAACCTGTGCCCTGAGGAACCCCTCTTCTAAAGAGCTGATACAGTCTTTGGCTGGAAGGGAGCCTGGAAAACATGTTTTGATAGCAACAAGTTTATTATTCTAAGTTATGATTTCTGAATGAAAAAGAAAAAAAGAGCATTAATGAGATGAGAACAAAAGAAGGTAGGATCGGGAAGCCTGGCGTGGAAAAGCAGGGTGAGGAAGGCACATCTGCAGGGGGATACAGCGCCAAAGGGACAGATGGAGTCAGAGCACGACAGAGGTCCCTCCACAGCTTCTGGGTGGGCAAACACCACAAACTCTTCTAACAGCAGCTTCTGCACAGGCAGGCCTATGCACAACAAATCTACCGTTGTTTTTGAAACCAGCTTTTTGAATTGTTCTGGCCACATTCCTGACTTAAATGATTAATGGGCTTCGAAGTTCTGTGGTTTGTTAGCATTACGCAGACTTTATGTTGAAGAGCACACACACAAAAAAATCACCATAGCAGGTTGGAACAAATTTGGCCATAAATGGGTTTGTAGGAAGAAGTAATTCCCCTGTGGTTTCCCAAACTCGCCCTTATTGTCAGAGGTTCACTGCAAACACCAACATTTTGTCTATTCTCATTGACCATTTCCCTCCAGCTTTCTTGTGTTGTGTTTTCTAATTAATTTATTAATTAGATTATAAACACTTTCTACAAAAACAGTAAAGCACTTCCTCTAAGCTGGTTCGTGGTAGCTATGTTTGAAATGTATATTAACTCAATGTTTCAGTTTCACTCACCAGCTTGGTCCAGAGAGCAGCAGAGCAGGGAGCACTACTTGCAAATGGTGCGATACCAACCTCTTGCTATTTGGCCAGAGACTCCTTGTGTCCCTGGGGAGATGTCTCTGATCCCCATGGGACACTACTTCCCAGGCCTGGAAAAGGGCAATCAGAGCCAATTGTTCATTAACCTTCCCCACTGCTGGCAATCTACTGGCGTGCCTGATTGTGAAAACATCCTTAATGAGAGCAGACCCAGGGAAATGGAGGTGCAGGGTGTGGTGGGAAGGGTCACACGTCTTCATCACCAAGCAACCAAAGGAAATGGAAAGAGGGGTGACGTTATAGGATTTTAGTTTCCACTGGCATCACAAAAATAACACATTCAGTAAAAAAAAAAAGTTTTCCACGGGACCTATTTACCTTTGACACCAGAGTCATCAAATTAACCTAACAGTTAAATTACAGAGAAATATCTCCCAGGATCTCCCTGTGATTTTAAGCAATTAGTTGTTCAGGACACCTCTGAACAATTTTAACCAGGACTGCCCGAAAAGGTTTGCTGTGACATCTGACACTCGGTATCAGCTCTGCGGGGAGGACACAGAAGCAACCAGTTATTCTCAGAGGTTTTCTGTGTCTTGAGTCCTTAAAAATAATGTTAACTGTAGAGCTTAAATCAGCACTGTCAGGGGCACCCGGTGTTCCTCCTAATACAGCAGCCCAAGGCTGCCCGCGGCATTACCACTGCTCTATTGAAGCTTGCTGTGAGGTGGAAATACTACCCTGGAGTTCATGACTTTGTAGCTGTAAGAAAAGATATAACAATCAGATCTTATTATACCATCTTACACACAACTCAGTAGAAAGCAAAAATCCAATATAGGACTCTCGGGATGAAGAAATCCTAGAGAAGTTATTAGTGGAGATAAAAAAAAAACAACTCCAAAAGTCAAACCCCAAACAGGTGGATGGAGCAGGTTTAACTTGACAGCTGCATAGTACAGACACCCCCACTGAAAACTAGAGACTTTACATCCCTATAATCTTTGTGTGATTGACACACTAACAAGCAAATTTTCCTCAGGCTGGCCCTCCCTACCAGTTTTCAACTGGACATGCTAACCAGCGCAACCTGGCCCATTAAAAACATTGCATGTGAAGAAACTAGTTTGTCTAAAACATTTTTTTGCAAAGATTTCATAGATCCGGGATGAATTTTCTGATCAAAATCCATGAAAGAGACTGTGATAAGAGAAATCCAGTTTTAAGTTCATGCCTTCCCTGATTCAAGTCCAAGTTCAGTCTCTTATTCCTCTCCCCTTTGCTCAATGAATATTTATTATCACAAAATGAAAGGGCTTTAAACAGGGAGATCAAAAGCACTGTGCAGCCCTGTGGCTGAGTCCCCTCCACGTGGGCTTTAGGAGGGCAGGTTAAAACCCCTGCTCCCAGTTACAGCTTCCCCATGGGTGCATCTCCCCATCCACACCACCACTTCGGAGGCCTTTGGAGGGCTGTGAACAGGACACAGCTTCTGATTCTTGGTCATTACACCTGCCATTGATCACTTCTTGTGTTGTTATTACCAAACATTTGCATTTTTAGGGCTGCATGTCTGCACCTGATGCTTACCTCCCCATGCCACCAGCCTTTGCAGGAAGGTTTCAAGTATTCACCGTGTTCCCTCTAACGATGGCTCGTTGAAGGGGAACACCAGTAATGTTCCAGAGGTGCTGGCTGTACGCAGGATAGCAACACAAGGAGCATCTCAGGTTATTTTTTGTTGTTTTGGGGCACTGAGTGGTAGTGTTGCCAGCGAAGCAATCAGGCAGGATTTCATATGTAATTACAGCCTGAGAATGAGGTTTGATGACTTGCAGAAAACATCAGGAGATTGATGTACTACTGAAGAAATAAGGCCTGATCCTAACAACTATAAGAAATGAAAGCAAGCATTTGCTTCCCAGGACACATTTGTTTTCATTTTAACACAGCCCTGTGAGTGGCACCATAAACATTGCATTTGTTAAATATTACTACAAATATCTGTGCACAAGGAAGAAATGACTGGGTGGTGGGTTTACCTTCTGACAGAGGAAAAAGCCAATTAAAAAAAAAATATATATATATATGTAACTTCCCTCAAACAGGCCTGGTAGGTTAGCTACAAGGAACTCATAGGTCACGTAAAAGTGCAATGATAAAAAATGCAGGTGCTGTGAAACATTTATAAAGTGAAAGTATGAGGGAGTATGTAGTTTAGAATCTGAAATGACATTTTGGCATGGAACAGCTCTCCCACGGGGCAGTTCTGAAACTTCCAGAAATTCTTAAAATGACATCTTTCAAAATGAACAATCATCAAAGGCGCTGAAGTCGTTACTCAAAGTGCTTTACTGATAAGTCAGGCTGGGAATATGCTAAAAATAAGTTGCCCAGTTTTACAGCTTGCAGAACTGACCTGGCAGGCGCATCGTGCCAGGAGCTGTGACCAACGTGAGCAATGCCAACACCAACTGCCCTCATGGTTCCTATTAATTCCAGTTTATCCTGACAGAGCAGGAGGAGCATAACGGGGCAAGGCATCCAGAGAGGCGAGGGAAGGCACATCTGCGTCGTGCAGAGGGACACAGCAGCTGGACACCCTGGCAGACGTTGACATGAACCAGCAAAACCCATCCAGAGGTGCGGTCTGACCCAGAATGGCTCTGAGGAGGGGGTAATACTCAGTGGCATCTCTGCCCTGTGAGCAGGGCACAGCACACGCTTGTTTTGTGTGGTCGGAGGCACAAAGAGCGCTCTCAAAAGGCTGAGTTTTTATTATTAGTTTAGTGAGGAAACAAGAGGGTGGGAAATGACTGGTCCGATGCAGGCATATAGCCATTTATTTAATAAGTTCTGTGGAACTGAGAAAAAAAAACTCATGTGAAAAGGCAATTCCTTTTTCATGCAATGCATAATTAACCTTGGACCCTTTTTTCCCTGCCCTTGCTAAACATTAAAGCATAGTAGGATAATATGGATTTGCTACTGTTCTTAGGTTTGCTATGGTTCTTTTCTTTCCTAAAAAGGGAAAACCTGAGGTGCTAACCATAAGCTGTCAGGAGTCTGGCACTTACAGACATAGTATTTCACAGCAAGTTTCTTCTATCTGAATTAGAGTTACTAGCCATTGACAAAACCAGAATAAAAGAATAAATGCTCCACTGCTTTCACCCACCATTGATCTTCTTTTAAACGCAAGGATGCTTCTGCATTCATTTCCTTAACTACTACAGATAGAAGCAGAAGTCTACCTTCTGCCCCCAAATTAAAGGTTTATTGAAAATAAGACCTCTCCACATAAACTTGAGCAACACACCGCACAAAATCTACTATTACAAACTTGTAGAAACACTTCTGCCACCTTTGCCTTGCCTCTGTGATTTGGATAGAAGCCGAGTTATGTTGCTGCACCCACATCAGTCTGATCTCCATCACCAGAGGTGACACCTATGCCCATCTGCTGACACAGCTCCACATTTGAGCACTCATTTCTTCCATTTGGTTCTCCTACAGGAATCTGGATTAATTTAAACATATGCAAGTAGTAGGGGGTTTTTTTTCCTCCTACATGCACCTCCATAAATCCAGGGTAGTAAATAAATCTGCGTGCATTCCCTGGCTTTGGTCCTCCACACCATAACTAGGAAAAGGAAACAAAACCTCACACAAAAACCTGAAATAGTCTCTTGTCCACAGCAAAGCCAAAAGAAAGAAGGGAAATACAGGTTCTGGCCAGACCCAGAGCTTCAGCTCTCGCCCTGCCTCAGAACTGATACCTTTGGAAACATCTTTCCCACACAATTTCAGATCAGCCCTGTTCTATGCTGCCGCTCAATAGGGCTTGTTTTTTTCCTTCGTTGCAGGCTGGTTACACAAGGAGAAGCCATGAGGGCTGTTCATGCAGCAAGCAGCTATGCAAGAGCACTTCATCTGCCTGGCCACCGAGTCATCTCACACTGTATTTACCACACACCATTCAAGACCGTCTCTGAAGAGAGAGATTGCTCATTTCTTTACAGACAGTTCCAGGCACTTAACATTAGGGAATACAAGCTTTCCTTAAGTGTTTATTAACCTACGTAGAAGAGAACGTGTTATCCTGTTTTGTAGACAAGAGGCCAAAAAACCAAGGTTGATTTAGGTATTCAAAATCAGTGACTAGCTCTTAAGTGTGTAGTCCAAAGAATAAAGGGCTGGAATCTACAGAGAAAAGGTCACAGATATTTTAGGGTACTTCTTATTACAAAAACAAACAACTTTCCCCCCTTTCAATTCATTTTCAAAAGCCATACTGTGTTATATGAATGTTTTTCCTGCTCCTCAAGTCAGCTGGAGGCAGGCGCACACCGCAGATACATCAGTCTGGCAGTTAAAAGACAGGATATATAAAGATCTTGCTTTCAATTGCTCGTATTATTGGAGCTATAGAGGAAAAATCCACTTCACCAATTGCACGATGACAGGAGCAGGATGCACACTTACCAGTGAGTAAATGTTTTCTTCACAGTTATATAATCCAGCTCTCTATCAGTAAGGAAACTTAACAGGAAGAAAGAGAATTGATGCCCATGCAATAACTTAATTCAGAGGGACTAAATTCAGCAACCAGAGCAAATGATGACTTTATTGGGTGCTATCCCAGATATTTGTGTGCTTTTAGCACACCCTGATGTGTAATTGTTCAGCTGGTGAAATAGTGGCATAGCTTTGCAGAAGTCAATGAAGCTGTAACAGTCCACCTAAGGATGATGTACAGAGCTGCATACATAGCTTTCCCTTTCTTTCATCATTTCAGCATTAATTCTGGTTCCAGAATTTTGACCCTCAAACAGGGACTGCAGAAGAGATGGCAAAACAAGCTGCCCCTTTCTGCCTATCAACCTCTCCCTCTACTAACTGCATGATTTTGCCTTAAGCAAATAGCAAAAACAGGACTTTGTTCATTTTCTCCACGTTCTTAACTGCAGATGGAAAAATATTTGTAGTACACTGCATATGACAAATTAGCCTCCAGTCCAGTCTCAATCTTCAGTAGCTCCACAGGACTTACCGTGGTGTAAGACAGAGCAGAAGCTGTCCAAACACTGTCACAACTGAAATCCTGCTGGCTCAGTACACAGCAAAATGCAGATGAAAGGCTTTGAGCCATTTCAGCTTAGACGGTCCTACACACAAATCACACAGAACTGGGTTGACTTAACTTCACTCTAAAATTCAATGATGGTAATGAATTTTTACATCTTCTCTGCTATTAGTGACTTGCATGTAATAGTCCCAATAATATTATCTCAAATTCCTATGGTACTACAGTATTAATGGAAATGTAAAACTAAACTGCTAAAACTTAAAACCGATTAATAAAATATCCCGTCAAACAGATTCATTTCACTTCCTAAAGCAAAGAGCTTCACTTGATTTCAAAGCATTAGCTATTTGAAATGCTAAAACATTTTTCTTTCAGTTGTAAGAGATTTTTCCACAGGCAAGAACTTGTTTGTCACTACTCACACGGCAGCCTTTCCACAACAACAAGAATCCTGCTCTGTATCCTTGCTTAGGCACTGAAGCATCTAACAAGAATAGTTGGAGATTATTCCAGGGAGTTAATTTGGTTTCAGAAATGGTCTGGAAAGAGATGATGCTCTCTCGGGTTTTTTTCCTCTGTTTGGGGAAATACAACTTGCCAGTCAAAATGAGGATCTCTGTTAGGAAGGGCAGCATGAACAGACCTTCACTCCCATCTGCTTAGATAGTCTGGAGACGAGACTAAAAAAGCCAAACTGAGAAGAGTTCCACAGTAAAGCCCCGGATGTAAAATTTCCTGGATTTGAGTATCTGAGTTCAGTCTAAATTTGTGCTGACCTCATCGCAGGTGACTTGCCATGGAGATCCGTATCTGAGTTTAATAGAAAAGCCAGTTTGAAGCAATAAAGCAACCCAGCACATCCTCGTGACTGCCAGAAAAATACAAATGTACTTTTCCTGCTTCTTCTCTGCTTTCAACCAAGTTGAGCACTCGGTACCCTCCCTGGAGACACCAACACAAAGAGAATTCCCAAAACACAGGGAAGTGTGATCCTGGTTCAGACATGTTCATGCTGGATGCCAGCTGGGACCAGCACACCCCTCTTCTACACATCCAGCTGTGTTGCAAACTGCCGAGGAGCACGCAGAGCAGTGCAAATTAGCACGGCAGCAACAGACATCTCCTCACATCTTTCAGTCAGAGAAGTGCAATTCACAAATGAGAGAGCAGAAGAGAGAGCTTGGGGCATAGATGCTGCAAACGCACCCGGGTGAACTTCACTCCTTGGATCACTCCCACTGAAATCACAGTTCTGCACATATGTAAATACTTGCAAAACAGCAACCCTCGTCTGTGCAAGCTGAGCCGATTGGTAACAGCTTAGAACTTTAACACAGCACTGCCACCCATGGAAGGGATGGGTCCTTACAGGAGGTGCACTCAGGCTACCCAGACTCAAATAAATCCCTGGACTGGAAGCCTCCAGCCTTTATACTGCAGCCCAACGAGTAGGGACAAGCTCTGTCCTCAGGCATCTGTCATGCTGCAAATCCAGATGAGCAAGTTTGACTTTCGCCAGGTCACTTAAGGCTCACAGCAGCACTCATGACAAGTGGGACCTACCTGGCTATCTTTGGCCAGTGAGATATATTTTGGTCTCCTAGGATTTAAAACAAGCAAGAGAAAGAAACACTCACAGCTCCAGAAAGCACAGCTCTACATTTAAAGACACCTAACATAGAACTACTCGCAGCAGTTTCTTTGCTTTCACCAGAAACTTCTTTCATTTATAAGCTCCGTTATTATGGCACTATTAAAAGGTTTAATGATTTAAATAGCACTTCTGATTTAAGCCAGACACTTTCACTCTCTACTAAGTAACAAACCCCTAGGCTACTAATACAAACATGAGAGATCCTCTCAGAAATCTTCTATGGCTGATAGAACCCAATTTAGCATTTTTATTTTAGCCAGAAATTCCTCTGGAAATCATCAAGACTCATAATATTAAAAACCAACCCACTTACTAAGTTATAAATAATATTTATTTTAGCTAACAGCAGTATTTTAAAAATCCTTGGTTCTATAAGCCTATTAACTTCTAATTCTACCAAGTTCAGCTACAGAAAAAAAACCCCAAAACCCAGCCTCCTCTTGCTGCTTACTGACACTGGATGTCAGCTAAATGTTTAAAATGCAATACTGTTCCTCGGATTATTACTGCATGAGAGAAAGATCCTTAAGAAGGGACAGGCAGGCGAGCCACACTCACAGACCAAGCCACAAGCAGCAGGGAGCTAAGCCGTATGGGCAAACACCTCTTCCAATTTCATTTTATTTATAGGTCAGCTAGTTTTGTTTTGAAGCGCAAGAGATTTACTGGGAAAATTCATTACTGCCACTTGCTCTGATTTTCTTACTCAGTATAATTAAGCTTTGCTAATTGTCTATCATGATTAAACTCATGCCAATAACAACCTTGTTTCCCCATTTGGCTGTGCTCCAGACTCTTCAGAGCTCTTGTTTAAGGGCAGTTCTTCCTGTAGCAGTTGTGAAAGGTCTTTTACCAAACACATGAGGTGAGCTGTTGGCCTGTGTGTCAATTAATTCATAGAAGTCTGGATTCTACCTGCGGATTTTCCAAGGGAAGGAAGATAGTAAAAAATAAAAGACATGACCAACAACTGTATTTTAAGTAAAAAGTGAGATTCGCTGAAGATTCAGAATTCTTTTTTGCAGGTCATAAAAAATTATCTCGAGCTTCGGACAAAGATATGGAAGTGCTGAAATGAACGAGGACTTTGGGGCTGTGTTATCCTCCAAGCAATACAAAGCTGATGTAGGGTGGGGAAATTCAGCCAGAACACAGAAAAGAAAGAGGTTGGGTAGAGGAAAGGGAAAGGGGGAATAGAGAGAAACAAAGCAAGCTCAGTGCTGCTGTTTCAGCACAACCTGCTCCGCTTCACCCCCTCAGTGGAAGGTGAACCAAGGAGCAGAGGGCAAGACCAGGAGCTGAGGGCCCCTCTGCTTTGCACCAGGGCTCACTGCTTGAAACAAGGAGACCCAGAACGTGCCCAGGCAGGGGAGCAGGACACAGCTGAGAGGCTAAAGCCATCCTTGGCTTCTTCCTACCTTCACTTTACTGCCTACCTCTTAGGAACTTCCCTTAATGAACAGAGACAGAGCTTGGCTTTTAGCAGGGCTCATCAGCAGATTTCTGACAAAACAGATTTTCAGGGAAAAATACGGATTTATTAACCTTCAATGCTTTTGTTTCCCACTAGCTCATTTGCTGGTTTGCTCAGGAATCAGGACTCCCACTGTCCACTGCTTTGGGCAGTCCCACCCAGCACATAATTCTCTCTACACCAGGGACAACGATGCAGGGGAACTGAACTCACAGCCAGGGGCCTCGAGGTTTTGGGGCTCTGTGCTTCCCAGTAAGGGAGACGGAAACAGAAGAAACACTACGGGTCTCCCAATCTGGTTGAATGTTTTTTAGAACACTACCTCGATGTAGAAACCCAGGCAAGCTTCAAGTGAGTGCTTATGTCTGCGTATCACTTGACTGTCCCAGAGCCCCAATTCCAGCAGTCAAATAGTCACGTCACGACGTGCCTCACCTTTTGGCAGTGTAATGTGTGTATCTGGATTTTTCTAGCTCATTCACAGTTAACTCTGTGCACTTCTGCTTTGTAACGTTTTGTGCCTCATGTACCCTTAGGAAAAGAAAAAAAAGCCACTGCCTTTCTCTCCACTTCTGTCTAATTTACTCTGTAACCTCTTTGGGCCAGGACCTATTTCTTGTTACGTGTTCATACAGTGCCTAACTCAAAGGCAACCTAATCTCAGACCCTTTTTTTTAATGCAAATGTAATAGGGAACTGGGCTGTTTGAACAGAAAGGGTAATTTTGGTTCCTCCTCAGTAATGGACTTTTACTCTGGGAACAGATAATTGGGCTGTTTTGTCATTATTCTTTTTAAGTGAGGTTAAGGTCCTATTGGTGGTGAAGTGAAATATGTATTGTGGGCTAATCAGCAGTCCACAGCAAAATGTGCTGGGGCAGAGCTCGCCCTGCATTTACTGAACTCAATAGATGGGTTGCACTAACACAATTAAAGGAAGAATTTGGTTATGTACACACATAGATCATTATACTAGTGCATCATCTTTGACTGCAGATCATGAAGGGAAGGGTTTGAAGGCTAGAATCACGTCCATAACCATTATGGGTCTAGACAGAGACCTGCTTAAAGGCATGAGCTACAGTAGAGCAGCTTAAGTTACTGCCTGCTCCAGAAGAAGCAATTGAAGAGGCAGTGGGACTCCAGCTCCTCATCTACCACGACATGCAGTAATACAGCCTCCAGGCCAGTGGCAGGTCAAGCTGAGCTGTTTCACTTGGCTCTGCAGAGGACTGGAAGGACACACACTACCACTCAATGCATCTCAGCTGGGGGCAGTAGCTTTTAAAGCAATGGAAGTGAGCTGCTGGCAGCTGGTTAGGTTTTCTTGTTCCAGAGTCAATAGGGTCAGTGAGGATGAAACTAAATAAATCCAGTCCAAGAGACAGCAGATTTGACCCTTCACTCTCACATGCTACTAATTATCAAAAGGCTGTTCCTCCCCACACAGTGAAGAATGGGTTTTTCTGGTGGCTGGGTACAAAAACAAATTCTTCATCACCTTTGTTGTCAATACATTTCAAATGCAGCAACTGCTATCTTGGTGCTATTTGTTTAAGTTCAAGAGAAAGCAAAGGACTGCCAATCTTCCATCATTTTTTAGCATAAGGGTCAGCTTATCAGAAAATAACATCAGTAGCAGACATTTAAAATACATTTATTCCAAGGTTGCTCCCACCCTTTCCCATGGATAGTAGATTTAAACCCACTGCTAGAGAGTCCAGCTTTTGCAACCCATAATGGGCCATTCTGGTCAGTCTTTTAATGCAGGAATCCGATTTGCTTCAAGCGCAAGTCAGTGTTGATAACAAATCACAAAGCCATATACGAAATACACTTTGAATCTATTAGAAACTTGCATTCCCTGCAACATTCCAATAACCAAGATTTAAACCAAAGAGGTCCTCTCCACTAACATGCAGAAAGAAAACTCCCTGGCTCCAGGATTTACACCTTTCTTTGATAAGATGGATCCTAATTCTGACAACCTCCTACAGACACTGAAAAGAAAACCTGCCCATTCCAGCTGTTACCTGAGCCTCAGAATTCCTTTTACACTTAGATTTTAATCCTCTAATTACATGACTTGTAAGCCACCGAATTCTCTGTTCAAGAGCAATTGTCCAGGATATCTTGCAGAGAGAAAAAAGTGGTATGTTTCTGCAATACTTAATTCTCACACAATGAAGAAATATTGGACCAAACCTACAAAAGCCAATCTGAGTAAGAAAATAATTAGCATACACTCATTCCTTTAAATGCCAGGGAAAAAAAAAACTGTCCAATATATTTGAAATTTCAATACCTTTTTTTCCCCCAACGCCTTAGGCATTAATGGGTTTTTAACAGGACACAGTATGTAATTTTCTTAAGGCAATTTTCAATGTTTTTCCACCTTCAGAAAGAATGTTCTGGGTTAAGCTTTCCCTGCTGACATCATAAGGATGATTTCTCTAGTTAAAAAGGTCTCCAAAACAAAAGGAAGGAAGAAAAAAAAAAAAAAAAAAAGGAATTGGTTTACAGTTTCTCTGCTGAGCAGACAAACCATACTTTAAGATTGCTCAATGACAGCCTGTGGGACGAGTGTCCGTTCCAATGATTACCATACTGCAATATGCATCCCACTAGTCCCTGAATAATTTTTTACATTATACTCCTGACTCTGCCGTATAGAGAATTTAACCATCTCTCATTTGTGACTCTGGAGACCTGGGTTATGCTCTCAGATCTGCCATTGCCCTCTGGTACATTGACCTGCAAAAATCTCTTTGCCCGTCTCTGTTTCTCCACCTCCAAGGTGGGGATCGGGGTGTCTTTATAAACCACTCTCCTGAAGAGGGATCAATGCATAATTGTTACATTTCACCCTTTCAAATGGCTCTCTTGGAAAGCAAAGAATTTCAGTCTTCATTTAGAGTACAAAAGCTGGTGCGTCTATGGCATTTTTAAAGACGCTTTCACATCAAACTCTGAGAATGTGTAAATGAAAACACCTCTGAAACAAATTCTGTTTGTTTTTCATCCATTGTCTCTGTACACTGACATGCAGTTCATCTTATCTTCAGGGGAAAAAAAGTCAGCACTTAAGCACTTATTTCTGCAGAAAAACCATTCATATAAATAAGAGAGAGACAGAGAGAGACAAAGTGCTCTGTATGGACACTTTAAGCTGACAGAGAAAATGCTCCTACCACAACAAACTGGAGCACACTCTGGGAGGACAGCACTACTCTTGATTTTCATCTTTTAAAGAAAATGAAGAAGAATGAATAGCCATGCCTCACTTACTCTTGAAGCAAATCAAAAGGAATATTCTGGTATCTATTTTTTATCCTGCTGTTCTTGTAATGAAAACAAAAGACCTAAATATTTGATTACTTCCCCTCTATGTCAAAAATAATAGTTCATGTCCTTTCTGGTTTGACAGAAAGGAGGCTTGTTAGATCTAAGTCCTTTCATCTGAAACACTATCACACAGGTTTGCACTGGTCTAACCTGTCAAAATAAAGTTGAGCCCTGAAAAGCTTTTCTTTTTTTTTTTTTTCCCCTCCTTTTGAAACTGCACTGCAAGCAATTATTAGATTGCATTTGCCAATAAATCTGTAGGGATCAGTGAACCAAAATAGCTACTCCCTCTCAAACCTATCTATTAACAGGCTCCCTTCGTTAACGATGTTACCAGTTCATGATTTGCCTTAAACCTCACTCTGTTCCATCCTGGGCCTTTCAGAACACAACAGACCCACCCTAAAGGCTGTGCAAAATACATTTAGGACATCCATGGTTGTGAATTTATAGTTTAGCAATTTCAGCAGCACTCAGGGTTTTAACCAGGTGGAATCTCAGACACGCAGGATCTTTCAAAAATATGTGGTTCAGGTGAAAACACATCTCAGTAACAAAACACTGTCAGTACAGAAAAAAACTGAAGTGACCAGAAACTGATTTGAACTAATAAAGACATCAGATGATAAGGGAGGATAATTGTAAGAAATCTTTTATGTAGGGATAGGGAATTATGTTTCAGAAAATCACATGCAGCACACAATTATAAAGACTCGAGGAAGTCATGGGAAGAGTGACCTTGTTCCACTGAGGTCATTCAAATTATTCTAATAGCAACTTCCAGCTTGTCATAAATAAGCCATAAATATGGGTTGCTTGACTTGTACGAGGTATGCTTTTTTTCCTGATATACTGAATAGTACATTTTATTACAAAACAGCTTCCATTTCATTCCCACAACATTCCTTCCAACTGCATTTCTAGTTTGGTTGTTGACCCAAAGAATCCAGTCCCTGCACCCAGCTGTACCCCAGTTTTGCCACTGCCCCGCTTTGCCCCCTCATTTTTTCCATCTACAGTGGATTTTACACAATTCTTGAAATTCAATGCTTAGTATGATGCATATATTTATTTAAATAGAACTTTTATTTCCGATAATTACCGGTGCAGCAGGACTTTTCTTGCTGATGCTTTAAGTAGGCTGAAGAGAGAAGAAGGAGATAAAAAAGCACCGTAAATGACTCCAATCCTTTAGGGGAGCTGTGCCCATCTGAAGCTGAATAGATCATTCAGAGTGTTCTTTCCAAATGGTTGTGTAACCAGACAAAAAAGGGGAGTAAATCAGGGCATGATTAGTCTCTGTAGCATGAACTAGGTAAGAGAACAAATCAAATTTAACACTAGGAAAGCAATAATGGAAAGCGCCTGTCGCTCCAACAGTTCCCTTGGGATAAACAATCTGACAGGGCTGAGCCAAGCCAAGCCACTCTTCCCACAGGCACCGCCAAAGCCGCTTGTCTGTGCTGAGAACTTTGTAGAAAAAAATACCAGCTGTAGTTAGCATTATGGATCTTTGTGTTTAGCAAGGATAAGCAATACCACGATATGTTAAAGTCCAGAAACTTATTAGTCACCCTCTGAGATATTCCATTAACTTTTTCACAACTCCAAGAAGTTAAAAGGAGCCCAAAATTCCCAGAGACCTTTGAAATAGTTAATGCTATATAAAGACGAGAATAGTGGGGTTTTTTCTTACTATTTTCCCTTCCTAACCTCATCATATAACAGTCTCTAATATTTCCAGGCTCACCCTCTGACCATCGGTACATTAAACATCTCCTACCACGCGCTGCCTTCCCATGAGCAAAAGAGTTGTTCCAGGGAGTGTGCAGAAGGGAACGCAGACAAAGTGATGATGTAAGGAAACAAAGAGAAAAACTACAAAACCTTTTGTTTCAGATGATGGAAGCCAATATCAGTGTAGATTACATCACTCAGGGAGAAGCCAGCTAATCACACATCACTCACAAATCTAAATTCATCCATTTTGCTATCAGAATTAATTTCATATTAATTTCTGAAGAGTAACATGGCCCTGCCTAAGGCACTACCACGTACTCAACCTGAACATACATTATAACCTTCGACAGATTACCAACTGCCTATGTGAGATCAGAACTAACAATGGAATAAAGTGACCACACAACCTCATCTTACAACTGGCATACCAAACTCACTCAAATGACTACTGCATGAGCTCTATTTCCCACTCCTGTGGGACCAGCAAGCCCCAGTTTCTCTGGCTCAGCCAGAGTCACAGTACCAAGCCATACTCTCACAGCTTGCGAGCTCCCAAACTGGTGGAGAAATGGAGATGCCACCTCCACCACATCAGCTGACAGTGGCATATCCCTGAGACAAAGCATAAGGGGAGGTGCAGCCCCGTGCTGTGAGCTGTGCTTGCAGTCTTCCACCTCACCTCACCACCCCTCAGGACTGCACTTAATCGCTGACTTCTACCAGCCAGGAAAAATGAGATGGTGAGAAATTTATTAGGTTTTATAATCATGCATAACAATCTGCTGTACATTATGACTTAAACTGGAAAATATGCCTGACAGTAGAATTTCACCCTCATTAGATAAAATGAGGAAAGGTGATTGTGTGTGATCCTTGCCCCACGCTTCCATTGTGAGAGAGGAAGGAGACAACTGGCAACAGCGTTTCTTATTAATTACACAATCTCTTTGAATAGACAAGGGGATAGAGATCGGTTTTCTTCTCAACTCTTTTCACTGGTGCAGTGTAAAGAAACACTTTTATTAATTGGAAAACAATTCTTTGGGCTATAAGGCACTTAAACTCATAAACCCTACAGATGAACTGAGAGCTAAGAATAAGGCACTTCCCTTTCCAATAGAGGTCAAAGGGAAACAATAGTGAATTTTAACATAACTGATATTACTGGGGAAAAAAACCCACCCACCACAGCCAGCAGAGAGACATGTGTGCCTTGTGTCCAATCTTTCTTCTGCACAAGAGGCCCTCCCTTGAGTCCACTGCCATCTCTATTAAAAATGGATAAACATGGACAAGTGACTGTATTAGTTCAAAACTATATTTATTCAGCTAAATTTAGAAAGTGTTCCTTGCTCTCCCTGTGTTCCCTGGTGGCCAAAGCACTTAGGGTGTCAGAAACCCAAATTCTACCTCAAGGACCTTCCTTCCTATCTTGTGCAAGATACCCTGCCTGCAACACGCTACCCTCAGGCAAATTCCAGATAAACTGAACACAAACATCCTCTGCTTCATTTCTCCACCCTGACAAATTTCTAGTTACTCCTGGAAGCACTTTCCAGTTTCTGAAAAAGCCAAGTCCCTGAGAAGTCTTCTTTCTTGCTCACAGTGCAGCTTCAAGAGCCAGCTCTCCTTGTGAGTGAGCCCCTAAGCTCACAGGTGGGCAGCTCAATCCCCCATCCAGAGCTGACCTCCCGGGAGGGCTCTCCCTGGCTCCCTTCAACATTTTTCATCCCTTCTGAGAATGATCCAAGATGATGGAATTAAAAAGTATTTAAATGTCAGCATTTATACTTGTCTCCTGTTTTGCAGAGAAGTTTTTTGAGTATTTCAAGCTCACACTTTTAAAGTTGTTATCCATCAACTATAAAGTTAAAAGCAGAGCACTAAAAAGTTAAAAGCAGAGCAAAGTGATGCACTGAGACCCGATGCCCTGAGAAAAAAAGACACGGTGCCCAAGGGCTGACAAAACTCATTTGAACATGGACACGATGCTGCTACGCTGAACTGCACTGAACGTGTGCGGAAGTGACTGGATTTCTTTAAGTACTTACACTGCACTATCACAGGATTTCAGAAACCTAAAGCACCAGAGATTAGTGCTTTAAAACCTAACCTGACCTAAAGCAAAAGGGATGGGTGCAAAGGAATAGCTGCTAATCGTTTGTCAGTGATCTTATTTGCCTTTCTCCCACGGTACTCTGATCTTGCTTGATGGGTAACGCCAGAGTAAGGATGGTCCCTTCAGACTACCCGTATGGGTCAGTCATGGTACTCTGCATACAAATCGGCTGCACTCATTTATAATGTTTTCATTCCTCTGTTGATTCTGCTTCTTGATTAATTAGTGCCATTAAAGCACCTACGCAGAGTACACATGACAACTTGCCTTGCATAACAGTGTGAAGAAAGAGCAAGTCCTTCTGAATTCAGGGAGAAGTCTCTGAAGTGTAAATAGATAAAGATAATCAAATTCAGACAAGATTAAAATTAACAGACTATCAACCAAGTGACACTATTAATAAATGTCCACAACAAATAGGGACAGAAAGGACTCCGAAAAGACCAAATGTAATCTAATTAAACAAATGAGAACATACAAAAGAAACTATAGTAGATAACTACGTAAAAAGACAAATAAAGATTTCAGCAATAATCACTGGTATATTATTCACCGTATAAAATGAACCATACTGGTGTTCCTCTTTATTTATATAGGAAGATGTAGGTAGAAATCCTTGGGATTTTAACTGCAACCTTGTACACTACAGATACTTGGCATTGGCATAATAAATTTATTTTTGTTCTCTGGGTAGCACACAACGTTAGGCCATGTGAGTGCAGAATATACATATGTACTCAGAGCAATCTTGTGATGCAAGGGAATACTGTTATTCTGATTTTATGGATAGAGTTTTACAACCTCATTAGTCTTGAGGCAACAAAGCTTTGTTGGTAGGGTTTGGCTTGATATTACAGAGCGTGAAAAATCACATCCCATAATCTACACAACTAAAAGAGGCAAAGTTTCTGATGTAAATGCAATGAGGTAGACAAGACCCATCAGCCATGCTTGTATTTATTTGAGTTGCTACACTGGCAGAAGCTCTTTCACTGTTTCTCCACTGGAGATCCAGCCCACCAGGCTCACTAGGGGGGAATTGTGTAACAGAGCTAAACCTCCACTCACCAAGCAACGAAGGGACTTGCCAAGGGATGGGGATGTGCCTCACTAAGCAGGGAACCAGCCTGCATGAGAACAGCCCACCCAGGCATGCAGGAGAGGAGCAGGCACCGCAGAGGAGAGAGGCTGAGCACAGGGCTCCTATGAGTCAGGTGCAGAAGGCACCTGGACAGAGGTGGGAGCACAGACAGACTACAGAAGGAATATGGTCGTGTTGGCTGGGTATGGAAGGATGGAGGAAGGAAGACTCTGCTTTAAACCTGTTTATTCAGACACTCAAAAGATAAAAGGGAAGTCTCTTGTTTCCACGTGAACACTTGAAGAAACAGTACTATATGTTATCTTAACCTCAACGACCATCCAACAGCACGTGCTGAACTTCTCCTGCAAGTCCTGTTCTGAATGCTTTCTAAAGCATTGCTCAGAAGCCTCCATTTCTAGCAAGGTAACTCACCATCCTCACCCACTACACTTAAATAACAAGGCAAATTGCTACAGCAAAAGAAGGTGTATCAGAATGCACCAGCTATTTATGCACCCCTCCTATTGTTGGTACGGCTCTGCCTCTGCAGGTGAACACATCCTGGCTCCTCAAGGCAAAACACAAGGCCAAAACGAAAAGAAACTGAGATGAACCACAACCTTTTAAAAATCACAGCCCTGTTGACATTGAAGCTTCTTCCAATATAAAAAGTTTGCCTTTAAAAGTCCTGGTCCAGAACAACTGCATCATAACAAGAGGTTATTTTCTCTAGACAATGCCACCAATTGCTTACAATTGAATTCTACCATCACAGCACTGTCTAATGGGCAGTTTCCTAATTGTCACTGTTTCCTGTATCACTTCACCAATCAATTCATTTGATTTTACTGCATTTCAATCACTCCACACAGAATCACGGAGTGGAAGGTGTTTCTAATGAGATTCTGCAAGGACCCTGAGTAATTGACCCTCAGCTATATAACATTTTTATCAACAAGCTAGAAGAAATTACAAAAACATTATTTGATAAAAATGTCAAATGACTGACAAAGATTAGGAGAATGGTAAATAATGAAGTGGAGAAGGTATTGATTCAAAGCAACCTGATAAGATCAACACAAGCAAACATTATGTGCTCTGCGGTACAGCTACCGACCGAGTCCTAAATCCTAATTAGGATAAACTGAATCCTAGGAACAAAGAACATACAGCACTTCTAAAGGTTGGAGAAGTCTATTTTGGGAAGCCAAGGGCTAAAAAAGCAGAAAAACCTGAAAATCATGACCAGGCATTACCACTGCAGCAAAGGGGTTAATGCATTCCATGACCGTGTTAGCAGAATAAAGCAAGAGAGGAACAGAAAGATCCTATCACACTGTTAATGTGAATTGGTACAACCACAACAGCAAGGCAGCACTGTTATCCCCGTGATGGGTCTTGCATGAAACAAGAATGATTAAAGGAATAATAAATATGCGTTAAGTGCAAAAAGTAAGGAACTCAAGCTATTCAG